>BGPR01004222.1:14285-55978 GCA_013235015.1 Araneus ventricosus | reverse complement strand
AATAATATCTGAAATTTTCCTGAGATTACGTATGATATTTAATCGAGGGTAGCGACTTCCTGTTTCAAATCGGCAGTTCGACATTTTGTCTGTTTCTCTTTATATTCGTTCGTTATGCAGTCACTCTTAAACGCGTTGTTCTATTTTCTTCGAATTTGTCATGCGGGTTCCTTGAAGTCATTAAAATGACGAATGTATAAGGAATCATTTTATTCCGTTTCAAGATGTTGGCCGTTTTAATGGTTTCAGTGCCTGGTGAGTAAATGACAAATTTGGCACAATTAAAACTTTTGAGTTATTTTGGTAATGTAAAGTCATTACATTGTAATTTTGTAACTTTTTAATAAGATAAAAGCCGAGACCTATGCAAATATTTCCAATCGGAAAAAATTCGGTATTCCTGCGATGAAGAGCAGTTCATAGACAGATTTATTTTGGATGCTAAGTCTACTGTTGAGAGAATTACTAGTTGTTATTAAGTTTCCTAACTAACTAGTTATTATTTTATGTTATTTCGAATTATTAGGAGAAAAGGAAGCAGAGTTATGGAGAGTTATTTATCTCATTGAATTTCCTTTCTGTTTTATATAAATTTAAATTTTAATGTTTAATTAATACACAATAATATGGATTTTATTATTAATATTTTAAATTTAATATTATAAATTTGAATTATTATATCACCGCGTATTCCTATAGCACATTAAAAAAATTACGACTGCGATTTTCATATAATAGGAATTCTTCTGCAACGAGCTAATAATATACGAATAAAAATCGCTTATTTACGCACGAGGAATAAATAAAATAAATATCCCATACGGCTCGATTTCCAATAAGGAGAATTCATAAAACATGTGACAAACGAACCGTCTGTGACTGAAACCTACTGCATATTATAATGAATGTTAAAAAGAAACATAGATTGAAAAACTGCAACTAAAAATAATATTTTTCATAAATTCAAAATAATACAATTTAATGAAAACTATCAAATTATCTAAACATAACTATGTAAATTTATATTTCCATATTTAATTAATGAATTATAATATTATTTTAAATGTAAAACTATAAATTTGAATTCTTATTCCATGGCGAATTCAAATACCACATTAAAAACATTTACAAACGAAAAACAATATAAATTCAGCTATATGAATATGGCGCGATTCCTTGAACAGCGCGAGAATAATAAAATAATATAAATCGTTTATTTACCCGCAATAAGAGAAAGGAAATAAATATCCCATACTGTACGAATTCATAAAGCACGTGACATATTAATCGCGTTAGACAGGAACCTGCTGTATATTACAATGATAGAAATAAATATAGCTACAAAAATCATATTCACAACAAATTCGAAATAAAATAATTTAATGAAAATATGACATTCAAATAGGATACATCTGTAAAGGCACAGCTCAGAAGAAAAAAATATACCTAAAATTGAAAAAAAAGACCCATAGCAAATAAGAAAGAAAAAAATTAAAAACATTAAAAAAAGAGCAATGCATGTTCCGCAAATATAACAATTTGAAATATTTACTTAGAAGTAACCTGCTTCTCTACAATGTCTCAGAAGCTAATCGAGAGACATTGATCCCTCAGAAATTCAAATAAACTCACTCATCTACAACAATAATCGAATTCCTTTTCTTATCGACTGACGGGTAATCCGATGAACCTCAATACCTGTTCATATCGGGAGACATTGCTCGCTCAGAAACGCAAAAGGAAATCGAAATGCTGACCGATGAATACGACGAAAATGCGTATGAAAAACGAAATATATATCGCAGTCGATCGAAAAGACGAACTTTGATTTTGTCTCTGCTCATAGACTTACTAGAGGCCTAAACCGGTACTTCTATGGTAGATGTCTCCAAACCGAACAGCAAAAATGAAAGGGCCAACTTACCAGCGCAGTTGGAGGTGCTAATCCCCTCCGAATATCCATGGCGACTAATTGCATTCCTCCTTTGTCCCTTACTGTATGTTTTAACCCTTTGACTCCTGAGGTCTCTCAAAATCTGAGAACAGTTGTATATGGAGGTTTGTTAACTAATGGATTCGTCGGAATCGTTTGCCCTACTGGTAGTGGAAGATATGAATGGTTGACCATTGAGTTCTTATCTCTCCCCCAAGGCATCTATTAATGACCACTCGTGCAACTGCTTTCTTCCCCCTTTCGGAAAAGCAACCTGCCGATATCCGGCCCACTAGTATAGAAGTTGCATGGCCAGTTACGGCCGCGTTAGTTGTAAGAGGGTTAAAGCTGTTGGGGATAAGTATTCACGGAAAGGGTGTTGTAAATTTTCCGTTAACATGTGTTATCAGCATAAGTAAAGAAGTTCAGTGGTATTTTAGGTATATCGATAAACCTATATTTTAAAAAAATAATATCGAAGATTTATTCATTTGAAATATCGATTTTCATCCATAAACCGAAAATCGGCAAAGTCCTACTTTACGTTTTGGTATTCAGTAGGTACCAAAATCTAGTCTTTCCATGATTAATGTAATTTTAAAACATTGATATGTCATGAATTAATAAAAGAACATTATTTTCAGGTAATAGAGGAATTATTACCATATCCATACAAAACTGACTGTGTAAATTACACAGATGTTTGGCTTAAAGCAAACAAAACAGGTCCACGTTCCCAAGAAGTAAGTCTTTCAAATGTTTGTGCCTGCTTCTAAGATTTATAAGCAATTCAATGTTAAAATAATAAATCCTTTTATTTTTTAATAATTTTCACTATTACATCGTGTCCAAATCTATCAAATTATACAGAAATATGAAAGAAATTCAATTATCTCACTGAAGAATGACTTCGTAATATTATTTTAACTGTTTTCCAATTAACGCTTTTTTTATTCTTGACAATTTACTCCAACATACTTACACTCAAAAGCCTGCAGTATCTCCCAAATAATTGTTAGCATCACTGATGCGATTTATGTATGCGTTTACTGATTTAAATTTTGCAGCCATGTTGTTCGTTTATTCGTTTTCTTTCTGAATATATTGTGCAGTGGTGGCTCATGCATTAGGGCTGCAGAGCTGCGGTCCTCCCTCAAATTATTTCAAAAGCTTGTATTTTCGTTTTTATTCTTATTTTATTGCTTCTCCTCTTTGAGAGTTCAATGATCAAGGAAAATGTCAAAAAGTGATTTTAAAAAATGTAAAAGGAAAACGGAATATCAACCAACAAGTAATAGAGACACAAAATAGAGTTGTATATTTGGCCCCTCGGAAGGATCAAAAATTGCCTCACTGAGCAATGATCGGACGAAGAAAGCAACCCTTTCTCCCTTTGAATTTAGAGGTACTTGAGCCGCAGTCGTTGCAGTCCGTGTTTGGCAAGCGATTTTCATCTGCGCTTCCTCTTTTGGCTTTTCTTCTCTTTCTTTCATGGGATGTTTACGAATTTCTGTTTTACTTCAAGCTGCCTCGACAGAAATGTACCTGGGTTATTGAATATTCGTTTTCTATTGTTAGAAATCACTCTTCCAAAACTTTCTTTTAAAGAAAATTTTCTAAAATATTATTTAGTTTCAATTTTATAGGGAGGGATCTATCGTTATCATTAGATGTTTCTATAAAAGCCTCAAGGTTAAAGACCTTCAAAAAATCGAATTTTCACAGCTTTGGCTACACGAAAAATTGAGTATAGAAACGCAGATCGCATTTTTCCGGATTTAAACATTGTTCAGAAACCCAGTACTAGCGAAAATTTTTGCAGCACTTTTTGTGTCTGAGCCGCCAATGTTAATTTTTGCTGTTTTATTATGAAAGAAATTCCTATTTCAGATGTGCAGACATAAATGCCTCAGAGATATTTCGGAACGCTGTTTTAATTGTACTGATACAAGTCTTCTGTATCCGAAAATATCAAAATATTGCAATAAAGGTAAGTAGCATGGAAATAATTATTAATGACATTAATGCGCTTAATGTTTAAATATGCACATTTCTTTCGATTTCTTTTTTCTGTGAAAGAATACTTGAAATATGCTACGTGAAATAGAAAACGCATCGTGAGCATAAATGCAATGTCATGCTGATTTTTATAGAAGAATATACGTTCAAGTTAGGTATTTATGATTAAATCCGACAGCAAGCACACGCATTATGAGTAACTAAACATCATAACTATTATATTACAAAGTTTATGATGCATTTCTAGAGACTTCTGATCGTAGACGATATGATCCTACTCAGTGTCAGTAAAGTTATGAGTTTGTTAGGATTGAGACTCGGATCATGATGTCGTGATTAGGTTAATTGGAGGTTATGTAGTGAGTTTAGTGATTGCAATTGATGAAGTCATTTATTTAAAACAACTATTTTATTCAAACATAAAATCATTTTAAAACATTTAAAAGACATAACTAAAATCTGCCTTCACGCCGAACCTAGCTGAGCGTGAGTTTACCGCAAATGGAGAGTGCTATTACTGCGAATGAGAGAGAAGCAATGAATGACTGAGCCTTTTATGCTCAGATACAAGATACCGCCTCCTAAGTGACGTCACACTCAGCACAGTGCAGCTTGAAGTTAACAAATCAACTCTGCATTTTAAAACAAAAATTACATTGAACACAAGTTCATGATGTGTAAGTAAACTGAAAGGGACTTCGCATTTAATACATAGACGTTTCTTTTCTTAGAATTTGGTAAGCATGGTCTTCCTAAATTTTATAATGAAGGCTTATTTCGAGAAGCAGAATGTGATGTTATTGACAGTGGCAACCAAAGATTTTTGTAAACTTATTACTTAACTAAATTTACATGGTGAAATTTCTGCACATTTTCTAAGGATCTTTTCTTTTTATTTTTTTCTTTCCTTAAGATATCTTGCAGTCTTCCCTGTTGGTAGATAATAAAATTAGCTACACATCTTCATCGTTTTCGGTTAGAGACGCAAAGTTCCTCAGAAATATGAGAACCACTGGCAGTAATTTGGCACATTGTATGTGCATGAGCAATTCTTAATAATCTCATTTTTTTTAAATCAGTGATTCATTTTTTTTATCGTAGGGATCACTTCCTCCAAGCAAGCAACATTTCTTTAGAAACATTGCCATGGCATCATTCCTTTTGTCTCATTCTTATCCTGCGCAGCGGATATACATCTTTTCATGTAAATTACAAAAAACTGCATCAGAAAATTTTGGTTTCCCTAAGAAAAGAAAAACATAAAATTTTTTACAGTTCCATTTTACAAAGAATCAATATTTCATTCATGTATTATTCACATTGCTATGATGTGGAACTTCTGAAATTGAAAGCAAACTCGGGTGTTATCCTTTTCATCTGATGACGGTTTAAAATTATAGGGTTCGTCTATAATAACCTCCTGAACCTCCCAAACAAAATGTTCAATCTCAATTTCCTTTTTAAATGAACGTGAAACAAATGCGCGCTTTTTGTCTTCTTATTAAATACAGATTTAAAAAATCTGCAAACATTATATCTCAGCACTTCGAAATAGAATAAAATGCCTGTTTGCAAAACTGTTTGACGAGATGTTTTAAACGCTATCTAAATGATTAGGATGGGAGTGGAATCCATAAAAATGATTGCATTTTCTTATAAAATCAGATTTGTTCTAAACATGACCAACTGTTTTCAATCTTCTCTTAATTTTTTACGAAACGTTCTATTTATGATGGGTAGAATTCATAAAAAGTATTGAAATTTTTCTGGCAGAATCATATTTGTTTAAGAAATTGGCAATTGCTTTTCTCTTAACTTCCAAGAAAGCAACTGTAAAGATGTAGTACATCTAAAGTTTGCGGAGTAAAGTTTTACGTTCATATAAAGTTCTGCAATGAATTCATGAAAAGGAATGATTTACGATTTGTTTTCATGAAAAGGAACTCCGAAAATTTAGCTAATTTTACAGTTAACTGACTAATTGTAATTTCTTTTTGTCATACTGGAGTTCTATGGCTTGAGAATTTTCATGATAATGAGACAAATTAATCTTAGATACCTATATTTTATTTAAATTTCCAGGTTTGCTAAATTTAATCTTTCAATAATAAAACAGACTTAAAAATAAAAGGAACACATACACCAAACAACATACATAGAAAATATTTATAATATCCAACGGGACGAGGCAACTCTTGCTTATCAATTGAACCTAGCTAATATTTACATAAGAATAAAATTCCATGAAATACATGGATAACAGAACATGAACAAACAGAAATAAATGCAACGATACAAATTAAATAAACATGAGAAAAATATCCAATTTTTTAGTAAAAAGATAACATGTGCGGGAATTAGATCATACAATAAGACAGGTTGCAATGGACCACATGCAAATACAACAATATATAGTACAGGAATAGAGTTATATATTCAAGAACCCAACTACACGATAACAGGACCATAAAAAGCAAAACATCAGGCAAAAGGTTCGTAAATATTTGTTCCAAAGAAACCATATAAGTTTTTAAACAAATTTATCAAACGTAGGGTCAGTTGGGGACAAATTTTACAGACTCTATCATTTCTATTTGCCTTTAAAAGTATAGTATGCGATGGAGAAGAGGGCATAAACATATTCTGCAGAGTTCATTAAACAACTCCTCCTTTCAAAAATAATTTATTAATTAATTAACTTTACTTTTAGGAGCGTTCTTATTTTACTCCGAAGTGTTCCCTTTTACACGTATTTCGACTTCTGATCAAAGTAATGAATTTATTTCAAGAGAAAATAGTTGAAATGATTAGAAAATACCACATATTGCCTCAAAAGGCATTTAACTGCCTTTCCCCAATTATCACAAAATACTGTTTTATGAATGATTTCCAGCAAAAATATCCTGTATTTCATGGAATATCGCATACAAACTATTGTAACTATTTACGAACTTTCCATTTGAGGTAATTTATAATCATTCTAACTCAAATTTTGTCGGGAAAAGTTGGGAAATGAATCTTAATAGAAACTGAAGTAACTGAATTTTATGTCACACAAGAAGGAAGGATGTTCAAATTTAAAAATTGCACATAAAATTTAATAGAAACAAATAGTTCAATTTAGTAGTAGAAAGATTTTCTACTTGAAATCGAACGTTCTATTCACTATTCTACTAACTTTTCTTTGAGACCTGAAAACCAAATAATTCTTTTCTATAATCTATTTCAACGATAGAATCTAAGAGTGTAGATTTTAACTGACTAACTCAAATGGCAAACTGGTCATTCACCACCAAAAATCAAATTTTCATTTAGCCAAATTAGTTGTTCTCAAACCTGTCTTATTGACCCACTGTCCTACTTCTTGAATCCCGCAGTCGTACGAATAATGTGCCTTCATTCTGAGACCTCCAACGTCATCGATCAAAACAAACATATTTTTTGAAAAATAAACCATGGATTATTAATTAGTACTTCCTCCATCTCCGCAACCTCCGCTTCTTGTTGAAAAGAGACAAAATCATCATCTTCAGATCCCTCCATCAGTATCACGTTTCTAGTTTCTCGTCATCAGTTTAATGTTTTCTTTCATACTTTATGTCAAACGGTTTCATATCGTATGAATATAGAGTTTTAATACGTAAAAAGTAATTTGTATGTAGAACAACCCACAGATGGTCTACCAGGCTCCCTCTTAGAAATACAGTCTTCCAGGCAGAAATCCTAGCTCTTCTCAAAGCAGTGGAACACGCCGTTACCCTCCCAACTCAACAACTGACTATTCTAGTAGACAACCAAGCCAGCATCAATTAAGCAGCAAACCCAGAGAGTCACAATGCAATTGCCCGGAAAATCTTCAAGTTACTCCATAGTCATTCTCACATCAGAGTGTCGTGGATCAAAGCCCATGCTGGTTACATAGGGAACGAAGAAGCAGACAGACTGGCTAAGGAGGCAGCAGAAACGGAAAATTTTCCTGAAACACCACTCGAGTTACCAAAATCTTTTATCAAAACATTCTTACGACAGAAGAAGTTGGCCACCTGGCAAATGGCTTGGGATGATGGAGATACTGGTAGGCTCATTCACAACATAAATCCCAAAGTTAGCTTGCATCCAATCAACTGGACACGCAACGAAGTTTTATTTTTCACAGGACATGGGCCTTTTCCTTCGTTTCTTCAAAGATTCAACCTTGCCGAAACCTCTTTCTGTTCTTGTGGGGGAATCGGCACACCAATCCATTATGCTACGGTTTGCCGCCTCACAATCTCCTACCATATGGCACCACCCAGCCAACAACATCAGCCAATATGGTTCCGAAGAGTAGCCAACAATTCAACGTCAAGAAGGAAGATACATAATTTGCTCCACTTTCTCCAAAGAGAAACGAGTCTTTTCCGTCCAGATCCCAATTAATTGGTTTTTTTTTCGTTCCTTCAATAGTCTTCTCAGTTGAGTCCAATGCTTTCGTCCCATTCCCACATTCTTGGCCAACATTTTATTAATTAGCAACTTCAGCAACCGAACAACCTCTTCCTCCAGCGATGAGAGAAATTAAATCCAACCAAACTTTAAGTTTCCTTCATGCGTCTTCATCACTCCATCCTTTCCTTTGGAGATGGAAGGTCGCGTTTCATCAGTCCAACATTCAACTTCGCCTCCTCTTCAGCCCATCATCCCCTAATGAACTCAGAACAGCTTTGTCGTTCTTTCGGGACTTTCTTCCAAGATCCTCCGTGTTTCTCCTTCAAATAGAGTTCCATCAGCTAACTCCTCTTCAAAATCAAGCTTTTTAAAATACTGTGCGGCCCATCTGTCTGTTCTTGTGTACATTTTTATGTTATTTTTTATTACTGTATTAATTTGTTTTTCATCTTTTTCCTTTCATTTTCTGTTTTTTAATGTATTTTTTTATTCTTCGTATAGTTTTTCCATTGCATTTTGTTTTTTATTATTTTCCAGCTATTTCATGTATAACTGTGCAATTTTGAGTTTTTCAAGGTTTTATTTTTACGTGTTTCCAAAATATTTTTTAATGTATAGCACAATAGCAATCCTTCCTTATGCTCCTGTAAATGTTTGTAGACTTGTTTCGTTTTTAATTAGGCAGCGGTACAGAGAATTGTCAACTTTTAAGAGAGGTCACCCCTCGGGTGTTGTGATTTCTCTTCCACTTCATGACCACGTCACTGCTTAAATAACCATATGGTTGATGTAGACCACATGGTTAATTTCTTTAAAATATCAGTTGCTAATTTGACATAAAACAGCTAGCTTTACTTACAGGACAGAACGCAACCACGTTCCTAGATTTAAAATTATTTCCTATCAAATAATAATTTTTTCCACATACATAGAAAACACAGATTTTTTCCACTTTAGAAGCCTGTTCCCCATCACACCACAGTAAAAGAACACTAACCTGTTCCTCAATATGAGATCCAAAAATGAAAATTGAAGTTTTCCCATATTCTTTATAGCCTACAGATCTAAGAAATATATTAATTAGCAACTTAGCTTGCATGTAACCGGCGTAGAGAGCGAAAAGCGAGCGAAGTGTGAGCGAAGAAAAGCGAGTGTGTCTTCTAATAAAATGGTGTACAAAGAAACAATAAGTACGTTTGAATGTAAATAACGGGATAACATTTGCTTCGAAGGTCTCAAAGTTACTCCTATCGAAGAAATTTCTGTAGTGCATAATGTAATATAAGTAGCGATTTATCCGTAGGTATAGTGTATAGAAATAAGACCATCTGTTTTTGTGCGTATGTATGGACGGCGATCTGATGATTTTGATATTATTTTCTCAGCTGAAGGTTATATAAGTGTATCAGATGACTGTATAGTACTATTGTCCGATGCGTTTGATTCATGTGGATCCAACTGCAAAGATGATTGCGTGTAAGTATGAAACTTGCTTATTTAATTGTCAATAATATTTTAATTAATGCAGAAGATTTCTCATTTGCATTCGAAATGCTTATATAACAATTAAATATTATATACAAATTAAAGCTTATATACAAATTATTAAACCAATAATTAATATTAAATACAAAATAATATTACCCAATTAATAATCATGCAATGAAATACAGAAAGATAATTAGATTATAAACTATTACTATGAAAAAGACAACCCAGATTTGGAATTCCAACAATCAAATGCCTATCGATCTCAGGAATCGATTATGTCGCATTAAATTCGAATTTTAGAGGCTTCTGCGAAGGCCAATTCCAAATCTGGGTTGTCTTTTTCATAGTAATAGTTTATAATCTAACTATCTTTCTGTATTTCATTGTATGAATATTAATTAGGTAATATTACTTTATATATATATATATGCATTGTGGCCTGAAACTCCACTAGAAGCTTCTATGTCAAGCCTTCTATATGCAAAAGCAAATAACTTTTGCGCCGGAACATGGTCGAAATACATTTATTAAGTCAGACAATTAAGTATAGAAACCTTCGAAGGTGGTTGTTGTCAGAGAAAATAGAATATGCCGATTCAAAAGGCGATGCGAGCACTTACTCAAAGCGTCGTCTGAGGGCACTGTTCAACAACTGACTATGGCGAATCCATAAATAGTGCAAGCACTGGTAGAGGCCTAGAGTCGATATCTTAACATCAACAAAAAGAATTCTTGCAACAGGTTTTCCCACGGACTACACCCGCGTGTCTTTGATTAATTGTTTCAAGCCGCATCAGGAAAAAAGTGAGATGGCTTCAGACCGTGCAGGTCATGCCACAGGTTCACCACGAATTGTCCACTGTCTTGGATATATTGCACGGAAACAGTTTTGCACTAGATAAAAAAAAGGAGGTGTGACTTTACCATGAATGCAACATAGGTTTCAGTGTGTCATTTATTCCCTAAAATGCCGTCATCAAAAAGAACAAACCCTTAATCAAAGCGATGTAAGACAATGAAAAAATAGACACAAAATATGACGTACCTCCTTAAGCTCCAAAAGTTCAAAAATTACCAATCGCCTGTACACTTCTGTTGGAATCTGTAATGTGATTAATGAGTTTTTAAGTGGACCAATTAAATGGATTGTGTTCTGATAAGGCAGTCTGAAGAATATCGAAATCAAGTGGAAAAAATGGTGGAGGGAAAAGAATCAAAGTAAATGTCTGAAATAATTCAGAATGAGATGATTTAGAAGAACACCGTTTTTCATGTGTTAATCTTTAAAATATTAAATTGCTTTGATCGAATATTTTCATTAGATTAAAAGTCATTACTTTGAGAAAACTGATTAAGAACCGATTTTGTTTGAAATGACGGATGACCAGAAAGTGAATCAGTTAACAAAAAAATTGCAACCCTTTCTTTTCTCGTAAATCTCAGTACACAAGCTTTCTATAATTCTGATCTTCTAATCCAGAAATCTGGCATTATGATGACTATCATTTGTTTTTGTGTGACCAAAGCTGAAGAGTAAGTATTGTACCAGGTGCAATTAACAGTTCCTCGAAGACGATTATATCATCAAAGTGCATGAAGGTTTGAAGGTGTAATATTAAAAAGATTATTTTTATCAAAATAGTGAAGAAGTAAGCTTCCGATAATATAAGAATCTGAAGTGCCTCGTGTTTGAAAGAAGAGATATTCACCGTTATATATACGCTTGTCACAAACACATAAATTGTACAGTTTGTCCCCAATTTTTAAGGGAGCATTCAATATATTTTTGGAATCGTAATAATAAGAAGTAATGCGTCTCGTACGTAGCGAAAAAAATGCTGATGCAGCAATTACACTCCTATAAGGGAATTAAAGCCTCTTGCGCCGAAAGACGCAGATATTGTGCATCAATCATTCCCTACTATATTTATATTATTAGTAATTGATCTAAATGAATTATGTTAGAATAATTTATCAGTGAATATCATTGCAAGCTTCGAGAGCTGGGCATGGATGGCGAATACCTAGCGACTCCCACCGAGTGCACGGATGGGAAGTGGGTTCTCGCCTCACGTTGGATATAGTAATAGTGCGGGTCGGGTTACCGTCCACCAAGTGATAGTACGTACCTTCCTTCGGCAGAAGACGGGCCGTGGTCTGTGATGACTACTAGGACTCCAGCCTAAGAACTCGAGCTATTGCAACGGATGTCATTCAAAAACTCCGTATGCCAAGGCAGGGCGGAGTAACTCTGTTAAGGTTACAGACGAGCTAAGCGGATACAAAGAGAATGGTACCTTAAACCTCCAAGGATGGGATACTTTAACGCTAGCATAAGAAGATTAAATACAATTCTGAAGCTACATGTGGTATCTTGGAGGTTCATTAAGGAATTTTGAATCGTGGTCATGTACTACGACAAATGATCTCGGATACTACTTTCCAGACTCTCAGAGTACAGTGATGCGAGGACAATTTGGGGACAGATGATCATCCTGATTCAGAACGAAGTTTCAGCCGCCATAAAGTCCTGCAACAGGCTCCTCTTGTTGAATTAAAGACGATAGCTGGAACTCTGAAATTAGACAAAAGAAAATATTTTTACAATACCAAAGAATACTCTGCTTTATAAACAAAAAAAAATGAAATATATTCGAAGTGCATTATGCTACAGCATTTGATAATCGAACATCATTATTTACAGTTCCGCATACAGCCAATTCACAGATGCATTCTTGAATATAGCATATGCATTCGTCTCAAACATTTTAATAGTTAATATATCCTTAAATCGTGATGGTCTTAAAATGTTTTAAGAATTTTTCATATTCTCACGTCCATTTTATAAAACATGCCTATGTTCACATAAACACAAAACACAATTATTTTACTTTAATATTGTAATAGTGAAAATGTCTAAGAACCCTAGAGTGTCTTCAACATAATACGTTATTTTTATTTTATTTAAATATATGCTGTGTCTCATTCAGATCGCCTTTCCCATGAAATTTCAGTGAGGCGCAATCTACATTTAAATTATAAATTGTGTCTCATTGAAAATTTTCTTATATACCTTGATGTATGTTTGAAGTGTATACGTTAAAAAATGTCAGAATAGTATATTATATCAAATTTTTGAAACATCAAATAAATTTTTATTTACTTATTTTAGGAGATCAAAGTTTTCTTATGAAGTGCAAGAGACTTATCTAACGCAAAATGTACGTATTTTACAAATGAAATTTTTCAAAAATACATTTGATGTAAAAATGTGACGGTCACAGTATACATGTGTAGAAAAAACCCTTATAGAATAGAATCTTTAATTTCCATTAAAAATATTAACAAATCGAATATATAAAAACTCCAACTAACTGCTTATCTAAGCTCAATTCCATAAAACTTCAGATGATGGCATTAAAGTGTTTTAGTATATTTCCCATTAGATAAATGCACTATATTTAAGTGATACGAATAGCAAAGTGCGCTGAAACAATATATCAATTTGTTTAATATTACACATCTTCTTAGATTATTTTAATACTGATTTTCTATTATTTTGCAGATAAGGATATGCATAGTAATAAATATCTTAATAATTATATATATATATATACTAATAATTGACTTTTTTCTATTACATAACATTATGCATTTCCTAAATTATAGAAGGAAAAAAAATATAACGCGTGTTTACTTTATATGGTTATATAAAAAATAATATTGTTTGAATTAATTTTTAAATAAATTTATTTAGGGAAAAATTTATATATAAATAGGCTTGCTGTTGTGCAAATTTTCTGTAAATAGTATGTAAGAAAAAACTGAAAAAAGTTCAATTCCATAAAACTTCTGATGAGTAAAGTGTTTTAGTATATTTCCCATTAGATAAGTGCAATATATTTAAGTGATACGAATAGCAAAGTGTTCAAAGATATTATTATCTTTTTTTCGTATTCATGTCAGATTATTTTCATGTTTACATGACATAAGCGAATAACGTTGCCTGCGGTGTTCATTCATTCAGAATGAAATGAATGAAAAAAATGGCAGTCCTTTGAAATAATTTTTATTACCAGATTTTGATTGCTAAAAATTATTCCCATTATATGTATAGTTCTCGAATTTCAAAAATTTTTAATGCTATTTAAACTATTCAACTAAAATATTTTCAGAATGGCGAGTTTTAGTTACGTATTTAGTAATATCCAATTTTTTGTATCAACGACTTTTCATATTTAATACTCTCAGAGCTACTTTATACTAAAGAGTAAAATGAAACACTTTGAAATGCTTTTAACTTTATACAAAAGCATGATGGAAACTTCAGTAATGGAAACTGATAATTATTTAAGTTCAACAATGATCTGACTTTTATAATTGAACCTATTCAGTAATGTGGCGAAAAGTATTTTAAAATTATTTTTTACTGGAAATGTTTTAACAAGTAGGTGATGTTTGTGAAATGGTATATTAGAATATAAAAAGAGAAGATTAAGACATGTATTGCAAAATTAGAAGATTTGAGATTGCCTTTTAAAGAAATTTTTTAGAGAAAATTATGTATCAGCTTTAAATTGAAGGCCATTATGGTAATTTTAAATTAGAAAAAACATAGCACATACATATAAATTTATTGAAACTTTCTTGAAAATGGCATAAAACAGAAATTTAGATAGCATACCTTTTTATGCTGCCTATTTATTACTTAACTTTTTGTTTAAATATTTCAAAGTATTTGTGTTTTAAGTTTCAACTGTATGTGTACAACTAGAAACAGAAGTCGAACGTTATATTAGTGCACAATAAAAGTGATTTCTGCCAATAACACTATTTGTTTTCTTTTCTTAGATGTTCGATGAAGATGAAGATGAATCGTAAGTATAGACTCAGGGAATTTTTTTTAAATTTATCGTTTAAAATCCACAATCTTTTAATTATGAAAAATACTAAAGTGTTTTCATAGCCAATATATTTACTATATATAATTTCAATGGTATTAATCGAGTTATTTTAATTTCCTTAAAATTAAATTTTCGTTATAATTGTAATAGAATTGACTACATTTAAATTATCGTAGACCATACCATTGAAGCTAAGGTACGTACAGATTCTGATTAAGAATTAAATTTGCTACATATACACTTGTTCCAATAAGTTAAGGCACAACATGTTTTTGTGTCTAATTTGTAAAAATAATAACAATCATGAAAAGTGGAAAAATTGGAATTAAACATTTATTTCTTGATTTTTTACCAAATTTTAGTATCAAATATAATTCAGAATTAAATTATTATATCTTTTCGACAAAAATCCATTTATTATTTTTTCCAAAAAAAGTTGGAAAAAATATTAAATGAAAGATATCTGTTAAAAATATATAAATAAGTTTTAATAAGGAATATATAAATAGAAAATCAAATAAAAATATGAAATTAAAAAAAACCACAGAAATATAATACAATGTTTTCTTAACGAATGTGTCCTCCCTTAGCGGTAATGCATTGGCAGAATGGACTTTCCACACTTTCAATTAGGTTGTCGAACACCGAAATAGGAAGGAAAGACCATTCATGGAGCAACAATTATTCGATCTCATTTAATAACCCCGGAGGGATACTTGAAGCATCAACCTGTTCCAAATATGCTCTACCGGATCAAGGCCCGAAAATTAAGTTGGCCAGTCCATTCGCGCCAAAGCATGACCCTCTATGTGTTTCTAGACAAGCCTAGCGTGGTGAGGTCGAGCATTATCATCCATTAGGATCAATTCCATAAATATAGCACCAGCATATGGTGTGAATATGAATCCAGGAACTCGTATTTATATCTCAAAACATAGAGAGTTTTTCCATCCAGCACATGAAGGGCAGCGTGACCAATTTTAGATTGATGGTATCTTGTGTCTTTTTCGTTTTTTATTAACAAAGGAACTGATTTACGAGAGTAAATCAGTTCCTTTGTTAGAGAAGAGAGTAAATCGGGACTCATCTATGAAGAGTACAGTGGTCGATTGCTTTCCGGTTCAGGTAACTCACTTTTCTGCCAAACGCACACCAGCACTTCTCTGGCTTCTATTAAAAGGACAAACACTAGTGGCACTCTTGTATGCCATCATTGATTGTGAAGATGTGTTTGCACCGTGGTAATCGATAATCTAGTCGTTATCGCAGCGTAAATGGCCTAAAATTAACTGAGGCACAGTAGTGATCTTCTTTCTTCGGACCGAAAGTGATAGAAAGTAATCTTCTATAGGGATAGTAAAACCTGGTTGAACTGGGCGAACTTCTCAAAACTGCAAATACGGATTTAATCTGACCCCAGAATCTTTGACCCATTCTGCGAGATATATTCAGCTTTCCAGTAGCGTTAGCATGTAAAAACCTATTTCCATCCACTCGACGGGGCAGTCTTAACAAATTTGGGCGCCCTGGGCTAGAATAATTTCGCGCCCCATTAGCACCGTAATTAGGTATTACCGAATGAAAATATCTAACTGATAAAATAATTGACTTTAAAAGTCGCATTCTCTGTGATAAACCGGCGACTTTTCAAAATAAAATTTTTCAAACCAACTTCCTTCACCCTTGATCGTGTATACAATTAGTTTTAACAGTTGCATTATATAAAAGGAATTTTTTCAATTCTCTTCAATATATTCAAAAATATAATAATAAAATGGATCTTTGGATAAAAGGTGCCCCTGGGCTATAACCCAATGGATAAAGCAGCCCTGCCACTCGATCGCTCCCCATCTTAAAGAATCGGATAAACAACTTCTCTGAGACATTACCTACAATATCTTTGTAGATAAAATTGAAGACGAGCAAGTATTCATAGAAATTGTTCACAAATTAGAAAAAAAATATTCCCAATTTTCTCTTGTTTCTGTAAAAATATCAATTTCTTGAAGAAATAAGTGGTGTATATACTTCTTTCGTTTAATTTAATTAATATTACCCAAAATTCTTCATATAAACCATATTTTTAACTTTATTTTTTCATTTTATATTAAAAAGAAACAGTCAATATTTTAGCCAAAAAAATTTGAACTCTGAATAAATAATTTTTATTTTGGTTTTGTCAAGTAGTAAAAAAATTGTTTTCTGTAATGCTGTTGTTTTTAAGGTAGGAAACAGTTTATTTGTTCTGGCATTTGAATTAAATGAATACAAATTCAATTATTTTGACTATAATTGTAATATTTTTTTCCTATGTTTTATAAAGATGTTAGCGCAAATATTTATGAATACAAGTGTTATCAGCAAATGCAGCTAATTTCTATAAATAACATTATTTTGGAAATATTTTATTCAGATTATCAAAGAGGTTTCTTTTTCTTTTTTTTTGTTTGCTCAGTCTACCTGAAAACAGATTGCTTTTCTAAAATGTTTATATATATTTATATTTTAAATAATTACAATATAAAATTTTAATGAAAATTGATTTATCTACTATACTTAATATCGTTGTAACGAAGTAACTTCCATTTATGGTTATAAGAAGTTAAGCTAAAAAAAAGGAATTGTTCTGTTGTACACGAAGGGAAAATAGAGTTAAAAAATAAATGATTTTTGAATATTAATATTATTAAAATAAGATTTCGTAATGAAGGATATTTAATTTTGAAATGTATTTAATCTTTAGTTTAATTTTTAATTAACACCTTAAGTCTCGCGCCCGCCATATTGGCGTGGATCGAATTATCGCATTTTTAGGCTTATAAACTAAAATTTAATCATTAATTAGCTTTATAATTTGACGCAAAAATTATGTAGATTCCATAAGCATCTCATTTATTCTATGCCTTCTTAGATGAAGGAAAACGACAGCCCTTTTCCAAAACAGGAGGGGTCAGCGTATTATATAACAAAACAAATGCGATCCTTAAGGAGTTAAAAGTCAATCACACACTCTTGTGAGCCCTACAAGATTTTCAAAACTATGTCTTGCTTACGTATTATGAAATTTGAATTAGATATTATGGAAAAGAAAGTTTAGTTTCTTAGGAAAAAATTCGTTTTGAGCATCAGTCATTTGAAGTAAGAATTTAAAAAGGAGCGCAGTGTTGAAATTTGAATTATAAATGCATCATTCTCTCACTCAACACAATTGCTGATATATTTGATGTGCAAAGAGCAAATATATATATTCCCATTTATTTATTCATCTTACAGGCGCAAGATTAGAATTGTAATCTACTATGATGATTCAGAAACTCTTAAAATACGTTATAGACCTCAGTATCAGGTACGTATTCGGAATTTCTGTTGAATCTTTTTGAAGACACTTCTTCACATATGCTATTTTTTTAAATTAAAAAGTAACCGGTTTATATAATCAGAACAAAAATAATCTACTGAAGTCTGTCAAAAATAAAAATTATTTGATTTGATGTTACTTTGAGTCAAATGTCTTCTTAAGAATCTAAATATTTAAGTTAAGTCTGTTTCACTATATTCCTATAATTAAAGATTTTTAAATGCAAGTTTTAGACTTCTCCATTGTTATCCATATTTTGTGCTACTACTATAGAAGATAAGTGTCTCTATGTTTTCAATACCAATTTGTCAGAAAGAGGAAATGAATAAATAATATATTTCATATCTAACATTAAGCTCCAAAACTCCTTTTGATTTCAGTAGATGTGTGGGTAAAGCTAAGAATTTGCCATAAATATTACTTACTACAGAGAATTCAACTTTTTAGTTCAAAAAATCAAACTACATACAAAAAATGTGTTAGGAATCACAATTCAAATTTTATTTGTATATAACAGCTATTTTTATTATTAGGAGATATTTTAAGGCTTCCAACCAGTCTTTAAAATGACTATATCTAGGATAAAAATGAAAGAAATTCATGAATAAAATGTTTCGCTAAATTGTGTTGCTACCCGACAAAGTAAAATTAAAATTAACTAAAAGATATAGTGCATCAATTATGTTATATAAAACTACTCAAGTTAAAAGTGGATTTTCGTTTATTCAAAAAAAATATTTATATACTACTGAAGTTAAAAGTTGATTTTCGTTTATTCAAAAAAAATATTTATATGCAACAAATTATTAAGTTCCATTTTCCGGGAAATATCCTTAGCACCTCTACCATAATCTGCATTGAACTTATATTTTTCCAACTACGAAGACAATAGAATATATATAAATCATGTATTATAAAAAATTATTTGTTACTAAAGTATTTGGGATCACACGCGGTTATTTTACTTATTTCATTTATTGATTAAGTAAGTGTTTAGAATTTCATGTGTATTAATGTATGTAAAAGAATTATGCGTTTTCTATGTAGCAATAGATTCTTTGGGGCTGTAAACCCTCATAAAATAAAGATAAAATTATGTTATAACTTGGCGAATTTCTTTTATATTGATTATTGCCTGGGTCTTGCTTCTCTATTTTTTGAATATCGTACTCCTCACGTCAGATAACATATATTGATTGTTTTGATGACAGCCATGAAATATTGTTATTAGTATATAATAAAATTAACTCTGGATTTTTTTTTATTCATCTTCTAATTTCTATTGATGTATTTTTATTTGAGATTTTTACATGCTACTGAGACGATTTCCTTATTATTTTTAAGAATGTAAAATATTTTTTGAGGAAATTGCTCGCATTCACGATCATATACATTTTTAGAAAATCATTACATTTACAATAAAGTCAAAAATACAAAATTCCAGGTCTCTAGTGTAAATGGTATGAGATCAATCTGTTTTTCAATAGTTTTAACAAATTTTATATTTTATATTCATTGACCATTTGCTTTTTTTTTAGCTCAGTCATTTTTGTCTATCATGAATAAAGCCGTTATTTTATTAAAGATTATTTGAGAATTTTCTTTTTTCATAGGAAGTAGAAACTTTCAGCTATATTGGAGGATTCATCGGAATTTGGTTAGGAATTTCTTTAGTTCAAGTCGCTGATGTATTTGAATCGCTTTTCCTGATTGGAAGATATTTCTTCAGAAAAGGATCAGGAGCTTGTTCAAGAAAAGCTGAAAAATCAACTGAGGGTGAATCAATATAACGCTTATTCCATGTCACCAATTTATGCATTTAGCTGCCAAACTTTGCCTCTTATTAAAAGAAAGAGAACTTAACGTTGCTACTTGCTGTGCCTAAAGGTGTGATGTTCCTTATAAACTGTTCTGTCGCCTGTCTATCAGTTAAAATGCATACAAAATATTACATTTGTCTTCAAATAAAATCACAAGGAACTATTTCATATTTTTGTTTCATAATGTGCATTTGGTAACGTATATGTTATTTTACTTCAGTGCAATTTGTATCGAATTGCAAATATACGATGCACAGTTCGAAGCTATTTGTTTTTTGTTATTTATTTTATTTAAATTTCCTATATTTATAAGTAAACGAATATTTCCATACAGTTTTGTTCCGAAGAAAATATCTTGACGTATAAAATATTACTCTAAAAGTAACGAATGACAAATCATTTGACCAAAACTTAGTGTGTGTTGGGAAACGTGTTAGCCATAACGTGTTAGTTGTATCCTTTATTATTATTTTTATTTAAAATACTAAAAACCATATAAAGAAAGCAGAGTATTTATGCAAGAATAAATTTCATTAAAATTGTTACGACCAAAATTGGTTTAAAATACTCTTAATCTCATTTTTATTCTCATTTTCGATATATTATGCTTGGGCTAAAGAAATTTTACACTAACGCATGCATATTTCGAAATGGCAGTTAAACAAAACAGCGGTCGAAAAGCAGCCAAAGCAATGAAAATTTCAGTAGAAATTAATTTATCCATCAAATTGTTTTCAGCAAACCAATTTCAGGCCACGGCAAATAAAGATGCACCAAAATTGCAATATACAGGGTGTTTCAAAAATAGGTGGCCAAAATGAAAGGTAGGTCAAGCATGTAGCAACAAGACATTTTTGTAATAGAACATGGGGTCGGAAATCCAAAGCGGTTTCGCTGTATGGTACTTTTTGTCAGTGAATTGAGTAAAAGAAAAGGATACACCAGATGAAATGTACAACTGCGAAACAAACCAGTTTCATGAGCAACAACATGTAAAGCGTATATCGAATAAGAGGGCAAGTCCTTTAAACACTTACTTTAAGTATTCAAAAGGTTTGTATTTGATACGGCGTCCAACTTGCCATTATAGCATATTTCATGCCGCATATTACTAGCATTGTTGTTTTTCATGCAATTGGGCTGTTGTGCTATTGTAAATTTGTATTCCTTTCAATCTGAATCGCAGTATTCGATGTACTATAGTATTTTTTCAAGGTATTTTTCTTTTCCTGCATTCAATGAAATGCTCCAGTACTGATAGAGAATATTCTAAATACTTATTTTTTGCTTTAAATATGATCAACGATATGATTTAGTGTTTTTTCTGAATTTCGAGATATTGAAATTAACAAAACCTTTATACATTTTTCGAAGCACATTGAATAGATTTTTTTTAATGAAACACATCTGTATTTTCCTTTGTAAAACATATAACATTTTAGCATGCCGTACAATGTTGAATTGATTCGTATATTGAACGATTTGGTACAAAAATGAAATGGTAAAGACCCAGAATGTTTTACACAAAGAGATAAAAGATATTGATGTAAATCGCCTAAAATGCTTCAAAAATGTCAAAAGAATACAGACACCAAAGTAATCACAATTAAACATTTGAAACTTTCAAAATAATATCACTAAGAAAAAGCTATGGAAATCCTAAACATTTTCGCTGTCGAACTCGGCCAAAATTCCCTATAAATCTTATTATAACTTTCAGCATTATAACTTTCATCATTTTACATCTTATTTTGATGTGAATCTTCGTTGTGACTCACGATATGCTAGGTACTTAAAGTTACAGAATTTTACTGGCTGTATATTTTAAGAGGAGATACATGTACCGAGATGTACCTTAAATGCACGTTTTCCTTTACTAGGCCTAAGTTTTAATTCATTGGCATTTCAATAATCCTTGGTTTTAGTCATATAGTTTAAGAAAATATTTTACTTGACCAAATGCCTACAAAAAATCAAGTTTAAATTAATTGGAGCCAGAGAGTAATCTAAAGCAAACATATAGCTTATGAAAATTAAATCAAACAACTTTCAGATACGTAATCAAATAGAAATTAAATATTAATTATAAATAATTGTTAAAATATAAAAGGCTCATTTTAGAATTCTTTTACATTACAAAATATACACATTCTTTTTGAAATCTAAGTTATGGAAGTTAACTACTAGTTTACTGGCTCAGTTAATAAATTGAATATTTTAATTATGAAAATCCCCTACTATGTTTTCTGATAGATCTATAGCTATAAGCTGATTATCATGTACAAATACAAGTGCGTTGCATCGCCTTATACTTAGATCATCCTTTGGCTTAAAACATAACTTAACGCGCAAAACACAGATCCTGTGGAACTGTGCGTAGAACCAATGACTTACGGTCTTCTTATTCCCAAAACAGATTTACCTGAACCAACGAAACGTTCATTTCTCAGAATCTCGAAAATATCTTTGTAGTTGATCTGTTGACGCTGTCTCTGAATGATGGATACTCTTTTGACGTTGATGCATCAACTAAAAGAATCAAGGCGCTGCGAACAACGCAAGGTGTATGAAAGTCTGATAAGCACGTGGGATTTTCAGCGTCATGTGTCGACGTTGTCACACAGCCAGAGAACATAGACAACGACCCCTTTCACAGCTTTTAAAACCTGAATATCCGATGCATTCGAACCTCTGTGAAATTTTGCCAAATATTCTGAAGATCACTGGTTGATATCTCAGCTGGAACCAACGTTTTTTCGGTAGCACATCTTCTGATAAATGCATCAATTAATCTTATGTTAACTTTTAATGACTTGTATTGCTTCTTATTGTTCAAAACATGTTTTGTGATTTTACAGATAAGATAGTTTAGTGAAATGGGGTTTCATATTATTTCACTAAGATACTCTTTAATGTTTGTTGAAGTGCAATCATTCAGGTTTTATCTAAGCTGTAGTAGGATCAGACAATGGGAAAACAAATTGGGAAATATCTGGTGTTGGGATAGTTCTGATGATTTTAAAGACGGCATTTGTATCTCTTGAATCAGAGAGAAAATATATCAGATTTCAGAAGAAATTGTTTTGGTGAAATTTTATTTGAAAAATTTAATTATAATTATAAAAGGTAATACTGAATTATAATAATATTTTGGGAAGTAAAATTGCGTTATAAAGTTACTGCGGTTAAATCTTAAATTATTATCAACTGTAATCTGTGTGGGAAATGACGAAATTTTAATGATTCTAATGGTTATACTGACATGTATAACCATTAACCCCAATCTTATTTTTTGCTTAAAAATTCTTAAATATTTTGTGCACTAGAATACGTCTGTAAAAGATTTTTGAAGAAAAAGAGCATTTCTCACAAGGATTAAAAGTAATTTCTCAGAGTCATTAAAAGTCAATCTCAAGTTTGGACAAATATAATTCTCTTGTATTAAGGTGCATGAAGTGAGGTTTTCTAGTTCTTTATTTGTGATAGAAAAAAAGAGTTTTTTTAGTTCACCTGAATTGTTTCTTACGATGTAAATATTTCTTCATAAATAATGATCAAGAAAAGAATTTTTGTTCTGTTTCCCTTCAGTGTTGATTTTTCAAGTTAATGATTTGTAAAAAGTTCAATTTTTACTCTTCTGAACCAAAAAACCTTAATAACTGACACACGCCGTCAGCCGAAACGTTTATAAAATAATGCTTCTTCTTTACTTTTAATTATCTGTTTCAATTACACTGCTTCCGGTGGTTTGACTAATGCTGGAAAACTTGGGAGCGGATGCAAGTGGTTAATTTCTAAAATGGAGTAATAATTCAATTAAGTTAATGAATTAAAATATTTGCGCCTTATTTAAAACAGTTTTTTTTTCGGTTTAATTATTTGGAATTAAAGATATCCAACTAAAATAATTTCATATTGAAGTTATTGAACCGAATAAATATTTATTTTTGAAAAAAAGAAAAGATGAATAAGAATGACATCTGTAGATCAAGTAAAATATTATAGAAAGAAAACTAACTAATTGAAATTTTGAATGATATCAGATGCGCCTATGCACTTCCTGAGACAAACATAATAACTAAGAAATTCATGTACTGAGTGATTAAAAAATCAGGTAAACCTTTCATAATTCGAAAACGAATAAAGATAAAATTATACAATTTGCAGCGAACGGATGGAAAAGAAGCGTGGTTTACATTACTACAGAAGGAAACCAGCGGGGGTGATCTCCCCTAAACTTTCTCGTATACTTCCCCCAAAAAGGTACTGTTTCCCCTCTCCCTGCGTGGATAAAAAAATTCGAACCTGCTGTAACCTAGAATCCAATGACTATCAGAAGGGTTTTCATTGTAGATCATAGTGATTGTAAAATATTTAGGTCAAGAATCAAATTCAAAAAGATGTGTACCGATTAAAAAGCATCTGTCGCATACTGCTAGGTTCCACTCTTGCCAGCTAAATTACAAAGTGACGTAATTCTCTCAATAGCTTCCTCGTGCACAGAGATTGCTACCAGTACGCATGTGCATGGTTAATCGGATTAAAAAAATTAATTATGCAATTTGAAAGCCTTTTTTTTAACTGATTTACACAAAAATTTGACACAAATATACAATTAAGGTAAGAAGGCCACATACCGAATTTCATTTATCTAAGTAATTTTGTTGAGAAGTTATTGCGATTAAAAATATTTGATTATACAGACTGACGGACAATCAACCCTTAGATAGATTTGGTCCAAAATTTGGTACGGACCTACATTCATGATGATAAAACTGTGTACCAAATTTTATACATCTAGCTATTTAAGTGTTTGAGTAATAGTGTTCACATGAACGCGGACAGACTGACAAACTTCCCTAAGACGGGTTTGTCCAAAATTTGGAAGAAACCTACAAATTATGTGTAAAGATCACATACCAAATTTCTTCCCTGAATCTCTAATAGTTTTCGAGTTATTGTGTTCAGAGACAGACATAATTCAAATATTATGTTTTTCGGACTCAGGGAGGTCTAAAACGTGGAGATTCGTCAAAATCTCGAGTTCGAATTATTTGACGATTACAATACTTCCTCTTTGTATACTTCGTATACGAGAAAGTAGAAAAAGAATACTTGAATAGTTTTGTTTCCATCCAAAAGATGTTTGATGTCGCTTCTCTACACTTTTTTTCCGAAGAAGTCACAGAGACGTGTTGCAATACAGTGTCTGTCACCGGTGAACACTATGCAGCATATTCACAGGAGAGCATCATTCTAGAACTGCAACGCAACAGACACTTCAAGCAGTCATCTTTATGCAAGATGGAGCTCTAGCGTATCACTACGCCAGAGCAACGCTTGCTATTTGGAGAGGATCGTGTTATCAGTCAATCTTTTCCATACGCATTGTCTCACAGATCTCCCGATCTGACATCTTGCAAAATTTGGTTGTGGAGATTCCTGAAGTTAACAGTATACCACGACAAACTGCAATAGTTGCTAATATTACGAAAGGTGCCAGCCGCCAACACATGTCTACCATACAGCGAGAAATGTTGCTAGTTGAGGCAAACGGTCTTGCGCCTCGTCTGACAGCTGTGTTGCTGAATGACGGACATTACACTGAACAGTTACAAGCTTACTTGTAAGCGGCTCGTCACTTGCTTTGCAAGGCGTCTGTCACTTGTAAGTCATCAGAAAAAATTTCAGCTTCTTTTCCAACCTTTCAGTGAAAACCCCATTTTTCGTTTTCGAGTTATTAGTTTATAAAGTTTTGCCTGGCTTTCAATCAACTGGAATATCCAAAATCAACCAGTAAAGAAAAGACAGAAAATTTTCAACTTCAGGTAGCAAACCCATCTCCTCTCTCTCCTCCTTTCTTTTTCCGGGTTGCTGAGAATCAAGATAACGTGGTGTAAGGCTGGGAGAAGGGAAATCCGTTTCGTGATCTTGTACGCGAGATGAGTAGTCATTCTTTTAACATCAGCATTGTAGCGAGCGGTATATTACTGCTGTAATTGCGAAAGTGCTATAAATTTCATTTCTACAGTGATACATATTTACAGTGATATACATTTATTGTGCCTTTTTATACATTTTAAAATTGAAATGTTTAATACTTAATAAAACAATTTAATTATTACATTTTTTGTTTGAAGTATTGTTGTTATTAATTAGTTTTATTAAAAGTTTTAACTTAACGTTATTTTTTCTGTATTCCTTACCGATATTATGAAAATTATAAACCTCCGATTTAGTATTAGAAAGATCATGCATGTTGGGATAAAAGAAATGCACATGTGGTAAATCATTTTCGTATTTCATTGTAAGAAAATTTTCTCGGTATAGTTAAGAAAATAAAATTTAGAAACTAGAATGCTATTTATTATAAATAACAAAAAAGATTTAAAAATATAATTAATAATTCTCGAAGTAGAAAAACTTTAAAACCAATTTTTTAGATATTTTAACTATTATTTACAAAGTTTCTTACATATTTTAAAGTTTTGCTGTCATGATACTACTTTCTTCCTGACGAGCAGAATAAGTTCTCGCAGAAAAGCAAAAGTCTGAATTTAGGTAATGTCTCCTATGGTAACTCCTGAGATCTCAAAGTGTAGATTTGTCTGAATGTTTTACCATATTATTTTAAATATAAAGATCTCAACAGTTCCATCACAATGGCGTGTCAAAGATATTGTAAAATACCTATTGTATGTGATGGAAACTGTTTATTTAGGGCGATAGCATTCTGTATTTATGGATCTGAAGACTTTCGTGCCGAAATTCAATTAATATTGATTAATTCAATTACTATACAAAGAATTACAACTAGATGTTTATTGAAAGATTTTACAATTTCAAAGGAATCTCTTGTCTACAAAGAATATGAAATCTACTTTGATTTTAGGTCTGTTACACTGATCTTCATGCAGTATTTAAAACTGAAAAAAGTAGTGGATGAGAGCATCGAAGCAATGAGGTGGCAGGGGCAGTGCTGTGCAAAGTGGGTGATGGTCGAGACCTCCCCCGGGGGGCGGCTAGTCTATATATTTAAAATAATTTGGTAAAAAAAAAAATCTTCACCGAGTCCTCCAGTCTCAATCACTCGACCGATTTCGACAATTTGTTTTTCATATGAAAGATTCTGACGTCTAGATATGTCATCAAGTGTCGCCTGTCCTCAACACCCTCCACTTTTGAATGAAATCGAGAAAACACTTCTCCACTGTAGATTCTCTATAAAGAAAAACCTTCAGACAGTTCGCCAGCCACAACCACCCAACCGATTTTGACAATTTCTTTTTCATATGAAATCTTACCACGTCTAGATATATCATCAGGGGTCGTCTGCCCCCAGCCCACCATTTTTGAGAACTATTATAAAATAAATGGAATATATTAACGGAAATAACGAAGAGTTATTTCAAAATAGTACGGAGTTCCTGAACCTCAAAAAACTGAACTTATTTCGCCGGTTTATTACGTAAGTCCCTTAAAATAACTAATCAATCAGAAAGCTTTGATTTATTTTCGCAATATTAAAATAATATTTTTCATTCGTATGCAATTCTGTTGCATTTCATTGCATTAACAGCAGACGATTTTGTTAAGACATCTCTATAAATATTATCGTTTTCACAGTTAAAATTTAATTTATCATTAATAGCAAACGGTGTTGTTTCTGTTCTATATTTAGTTTTATTAGATTGGCAACAGAAAAATTAGTCGTTGTTCAAAAACATTTTTGGAATGCAGTGTTGTTAAATGAGAAATTGAAGTTTTTTTTGTAATGAATGTTTTTTTGAGATGGTGTGTCAAAAGTATTGTAAAATACCTATTATATGTTATAGAAACTGTTTATTTATGGCAATATCATTCTGTATTAATGAATGTAAAGAGATTCATGCATAAATTCGTGAGAAAGTTGTACAAAATATAAAATGTTGTTTAGAGAGAAGTGCTAGAGTAGTGATAAAAATAATAATATTAAACCTCAATGTAATACAGAAATGAGAAAACAATTATTTATGTGTGTTTTTTACCTGTGTGTTTGAAATGCATTCATTTTTCTAAAAAATAAAAATTTGAATTTATTAGTCAAATATAAATACATTTTTAGAAGAAACTGTTGCCTACAAAAAATATGAAATCCACTACGCTTTTATGTTATATTACACTAATCTTAATGCAATATTTAAAATGAAAAAGTAGTGGCTGAGAGCTGTGAAGAAGTAAGGTGGCAGGGGCAGTGCCGAGTAAAGATGGTCCTGACCGCGAGCCCGCCGGAGGGCTGAAAGAGTGACTAGATATATTAAAAATTAGTCCCGTTAGAATGTTTTTTTCCAGTCTGAAGAGTGTCACTCTAGTTTTCCGTCTGAAATTTTTTTTACTGATTTTTCCTCTCTGAAGTATGTTTTAAGAACGAATTTATCAGATACGATAGATTATAATGGTTAGAAAGAAAACTGAGTTGGAATTTTGAATATGAATTTAAATATCGCGTGGAAAATTAAATTAATAATTACATTTATGCACTTTTATTAATTTTTGACACATTTATTAATTTTTGACACATGTATTAATTTTTTACACATTTGTTAATTATTTAGACTTACATTTATTAATTATTTGCACTTACACATTTATGTAATTATTAATAATTACATTTATGCAATGAAAAATATTGGTTTACTGAAAATTTGGGTGAGTATACAAGAATCACACCTATCGCTGTCTATGACCTCTGTTGATAAAAATAATTGGCTGAATAGATGAAGAGAACTTTAATAGGGCCTATTTTGCTGGTTCATTAAGCTGTGACATAACCGTCAATTTTTAATTTTTAATTGGATGTCAGGATCTTATGTTCTGCAGCATTTTGGCTACACTATCTATTATACTTAATTCTTTATTCCAAAATTTATATTTATGTTAATGCACACCCAATTTTCTCGATTAATACCTGAAATTAATCACCCAATTAAGACTATTATGTTTACTTTTTCTACATAAAATAGCCATATTTTTAATGTATCTATTTCATATGCAATATTGAATAAATTGAAATTTTTCGTAACGCAGTAACTTGCTATTTATATGCAACGCTATAAACCATTGATTAATGTTGCAAATCATTAACAGCTTTCTGCGAAACGGGTTGAGCCCAAATCATTTTCTCCTTCATCACTTTCTGGTGGGTCCCTTCGTGAACAAATCTTCGCTGTAAAATATGATTCAATGCCACGTCGAATTGCTAACGTTTCGCCGGGCGAAAGGAAGATTAACACGATATTAGGAGGTATCTAATGACTTTTGGCAATTTAGTGTATAACCAGTGTTGTAAACGCAAAACAAGCAGTGCCGGAACTCTGTATCCTGGTGCAAATATGCAAATCATTATCAGCTTTCTGTGAAACGGCGTGAGCTCAAATCATTTTCTATTTCATCTCTTCCTGGTCGTTTCCTTCGTGACCAAATTTTCACTGTAAAATATGATTCAATGCCATGTCGAATTACTGTATTTCGCTGGATAAAAGGAGGTCCAACACGTTATTAGGAGTTATCCCATGACTTTTGGCATTTCAGCGGTGAAACGCAAAACAAGCATTACCCTGGGTAAAAAACTCTTGCTGTTTTAAGGAGGTTTCAGCGATTTCTTCTTTTTTTATATTTATTTCTCGTAAATAAAAAGCGGAACGCTCTTCTGTCCTGAATGTAACGAAGACCCGATTTCTGCAGCCTCAGGAAAAATATGGTTAAAGACACTTTGTGGAGAATTATAACCAAATGCTACGTAAACGGAAGTTCGTAGAATAAACGACTTTTAAATTAAAACCACATGCTTTGAAATACGGTAGCTTTTCGTTTTTCAGCCATTCTCCGGCAAAGAGTAAAAAAGAAATAATTCATTGAGTGTTACATCACAACTGGCAATATGCCAAGCAGCCCTCTTAGAAGGTTACAGTATGACATTGTAAGTTTGTTTTCAGCATTTGTCTTCTTGGTGGGTTGCCTTAATTTCTCAGAAGTGAACACTTAAAACTTAATTAAGATCATTTAACGAAAAGAAGAATGTAGATAAAGTACCACTGATGAAAACTAGCTTACAGCTCATTATAAAAAGCTGCTCGAGTTCATTTTTCTTTTCAAAGCTTGCTGAAACATTATCATAACTTTTATTCCTTATAATGTATTATCAGCAAAATAATCTAGATATTCAAGGCGCTTTTTTATATCTGCTGTTAGACTTTTAATGAAAAACAGTACGAGTTTATTATTTTTATTTCTTTTTTTTAGAATAACAGGCGATTATGGATTCTGTTACATACTGGAGCTTGACACATTAGAGTCAATCTTTTCTTAAGAATAAATTTTGCTTCTCGGTGAAATTCTTATCTATTTCTACGAAGCATACATTTTAATATTGGAAAAAAATAGTTTATCTTTTAACAGTTTAGCTTAAGATTAACTATATAGATTGATTTGATAGATTATCTTTTAATTATTTTTTTAGTACATTCAATATCAGACTAACATATTTTAAAATCATTTTTTCGAGTACTTCGTTGCTTAAAAAATTCTTGTGATTTTCATCTTAAAACAAGTGTAGAATTGATAATTTTTTGCATCAAATTAAAAGACACACTATTTAAATAACTTTTTAATTCAATATAGCATTCATTTTCATGAGCAGCAATGATTTATGACTGAAATACAAAGTACTAGACCTCACATTGTTCTTCTAAATTTCGTAAGCAAAAAATCACATCAGTATTTAGCCAAGAAGTACACACATAATGACATAAATACAAGCAAATTGCAATATTCCTTACTTGGAAAACTTCTCGTCCGAAAAACATGGAATGAAAAGAAAAACTTTTCCTGCCGAAATCCTTAAATAAGCCATAAAATTGTGCTACAATTATCTTTCCATAACCCATTTATTTCCAAATTTGTTAAAACCATTTTACCCGTAATCCCGTATTTACCCGTTATAAATGGTTAAAATTTATTTTATATAATCTATTCATTTAAAAATTTGCTAAAATTGTAATTCAATATTCCATTTATTTATGAATGCATGTTTATAAGTCAGTTGGGCAACATGATTCACTGCTAGCAGGATATAGAAAAATATCTTACTTAGAAATTTGTAAATTTCATTTAGTTTTTCTCTTTTTAGACATACAACAAACATATTCTTTCTTTATGTACTGTCAAATGATTGAGCTTGAGAAAGAAATTAAAACGATTGCAAAGGTTCAGTACATAAGCACACTTAACTGCTTACAAGCAAGTTGTTAAAAAGAACATTTTGAGTAATTTGGTATTTTATGCCGCTGAGCTCTCTGATCCCGCCGATCTCTTTTTGACGAGGCATTTCACAATTTGGAACATGCAATCAAAAACTTCAACAACTTGGAACATAGAGAGGCCTATCCAGAACGCTAGAAGTCCTCCTATCAAACTGAAGATCTCCAAAACCTGTTTTAAAAAATTAAGCAAATATGCATTATACATGATGAGTTATAGATGTTTTATAAAATGCAACAAAGATACAAATTACTTTATTGAGATGCAACAGTTGCGAAATCATAGACTACCGTTATCCGGGAATAATTTGCACCGATTTTTAACACCTCAAAGTGAATTTCCAGATTAGTTGCATGTATTACTCTAAAATAATCAGCTTTTCGGATTTTTTCCTAGTTTTATTTTTTCCTCCATTTAAGTTACGGAATTATATGAAGAAAAAGAGGAAAAATAAATTTTACTCACTAAATCTATAATTATTTTTTGAAATTAGTAAGTACTTAACATTTTACGCTAGGTATTCATTAATGAAAATTTTATTATGATATTCAATAAGAAATGAACATATTAAAATCCACAGAATCTGTCAGTCTGTTATTTCGTATTTTAACCGGGCAAAAGTCGATGTAACATTCACTAAATACAGTTATTTTTTAAAATTGGATTCGTTAATTATGCTATGCATCAAAAGAGAATGTTTTGCACTTAGAAAGTTTGAGAAATAAGTAAAGTGAGGGAGAACTTCCGAACACAGACAGCTTGGCTATCTTGTCAACTGTGATGAAAGTCATTATGGTTTACACCTTAGATTAGACATCATACAGATAATGTCAGTGAATTAGAAATCACTGAAGATATTCAGATGTAGCTAACAAGCTAAATAATGAAAAATCACGAGAATAATGCGCAGTGAAATGCAGAAAATCGGAGTAAACAGTCGTACCTCTCTGCGAAAACTTTTCATTTTTGCAATTCTCAATTCTGTCCCTTTTGAAATTGAAATGCACAGTTAAGTTCGCCTTAAGAGGCATAGAGAAATGCTTGAGTGGACAGCTGATGATTGAAAGAGGTTTATGCGATCAGACGTATCACGCTACACTTTCCTTTGTAAGGATGGCGAAGAGGTTAGCGTGAGTCCCATGAATGAGTCTTGAACCCATTTTGCCCTATCAGCATAGTTAGTTTCAGGTGGGTGTATTGTGGGGAGGGTTATGTTCTGCTAGTTTGGTACCTGCCCCTTGCTGTTTCTGGATAGCAGAGAGTCATCCAAGTATGTTACGGACATAATTGCCTATTACGTCCATTCTTTCATACACCACATGTGAGATGAGTTCATGAATGATAACGCTACCATCTACTGAGCAGGAACTGTTCCATGACCATGACTCTGAGTTCCAGTGTTAACTCTGGACAGCGCTAAGTTCAGATCTGAAGCATATAAAAGAATTTGAGAAATTTTAGAAAGATACATCCGACAACGATCGTCTGTACCATCAAATTCAGAAATGGCATGTTGATCGATATTTAACCAATAAATGCTGATATTTTTATTTTTATTCCATGCTGGTCATTCTTTTGTTGAATTTCCCTTACTGTACTGCACAGCTTTCCCTACAGGACATCTTTTAACTTTTTTTGGAAATTCTTTTAGTGCATCCAGCGTATAATCCATATACTAATTTTGAGGTCAGTCCGCTGACAGGTTTCAACTGCAGGATGCTTTAAATGGGGGACGTTTAATCATAGCTATCTTGCAGATGGAAAATATTCTGAGTTTTACCTCATGGAATTTATTTCTTTCTAATTTATTTATTTTTGATAAGAATTTTATATAAAAATGAGTAAAACCTATCCTCGATATGATTCTATTTTTTTCTACGTTTATGTGTGTAAATGGATATTTCCTTATTCTAGCAGCATTATCAGAAGAAGGTTGCATCATTCTTTGCGATATACTGCTAAGAAAAATCATTTTAGTTTATCCTGCGTTGGTGAACCCATTTTTGAAATAATTTTCCTTTCATCTGTATAAATGATGATTTAAAGCTTGAAAGCTGAAACTAAATTTGGCGAAATGCTTCAAAATTTTTTTGGAACAGATACAAAAATTAGAAGCTTTGGCAACAAATTGAAATTCATGAAAATACAAGACAGAACAAAGTAAAAATTTAATCGAATAGTAATATTATGTAAAAAAATCACATCACCTGAAATTGTGGTTTATGAATAATTTTCTGCATATCAGCTTCAGGGAATTCAATTTTCACAATAATCGTACGCCTGTAAAATTTTTAACATAAACAGAAGTATTGATTTAATTCTAATTTCTTACAAGATTAATACGATACTAGAAATAAATAATAAAAATCTAAAATTCACAATTTTTCTATTTAAGCTTTCATGCTTATTATAAATCATGATAAATAATATATGTCGTTAAAATAAGAGCTTCATGTGATATCCATTTCCCCAATATATTTTAATGAAGATTTTATACTTTCGCTGTCGGGTATAGGAGGTTTTGGTATAAGTTCGTGCGAAATATTTTTCGGTAGTCGTGTTCTTCAATATTTTTTTCAGTTTTTGAAAAGTTCTGATTGACAAAAGACGAAAGTTGATGCATTATTAAATCAGTGCTACGAACGCCATTTGGCATTCCATATTCTCCAGCGATATTTTCTTATTCATGCACTTTTATCTCCTGCAAACGATTCGATATCGTCAAACGACGTGAGCATAAATTATCTCTATTAAAATGTTTAATGTGTAGTTTTAAATATGGTAATTTAAATTTACCTTCGGTAGGAATTTTAGTCAATTATGACATATAAAACATTTTAGAACACCATACTAAAGATTTTCAAATAATTTTAAGATACTGTGGTTCTCACTTAAATTTTTGATCAAAATACAACTTTATTTAATTTAAATTAAAAATTATTTAACCTAGAAAATACCTAATTCTTTTATTAATTTAATAAATTCAAATTGGAAGCAATTAAATAACAATCAAAGGCCCAAAATATCAAATGAAAAATATATATACTTACGATTCGTTTCTTTCGACGTGCCGCGCCTACAAAATAGAACAGTTTTAATAAAGAAATTTGTTTCAATGATGCTTAAGTCGTAAAAATATTTTACATATTAGTCAAATACTTAAAGCTGAAAAGCTTTTTTTGTAGCTAAAGCATCCAGGAGAAAAACTATATGGGTAAATTCTTTGAGGTTTCAGTATCATAAGTTAGCTCAATGGATGTAATTTTATTAAATATCTTGAAAAAGGGGAAGGCAATAAGATTCCGTAGAATTACACGTTTCAAGTATTGAAAAACTGGAGTGAAACGATCAAGTTCTATGTGGTCAGGAGGAGGAATGGAAGAAGTGATAGAAAACAGTCAAGAATGTCAGCATTCAAGGTAATGTACTGTATATAAGATTTTTTTCAAAGGCTGGACAAAGAATTTGGCTGGAGAAAGAGCCAGCCTAAGTGCTCTTAAAACTATAAGACCTGTTCGATGCTTGAAGAATTATGTGTACAAACGAGTAACAAAGTCTGTTTTGGACAAATCCACATGGATTTATGGGGACCTGCACCTGTTAATTCTTTGGGGGGAAATAAATATTTTTTGGCCATAATTGATGATTTTTCTAGAAAAATATATGTTTACTATTATCCTCCTAGTAAAGAACGACTTAGAACCATAAATTACAACCCAAAGCTAAAAATCGGTTAAAGGATTGGAGTTTTGTCACAAAGATTTTGAGACATTTTTAAGAGATTTGGGTATTACAATTGAGAGAACATCTTTCTATACACCAGAATCAAATGGTGTAGCTGAAAGATTAAATAGGTCAAGTATGGAAGCGTTCAGAAACATGCTGTTTTCTTTCAGCTTACACACTCACGGACAGCCATTCATTGGTTATGGGCCCAGCACGCTTCCACTAGGCTTAAAGCAATACATTTTTGCTTCTGAGATTTCCAAGTTATAGGTACATTTCTAAATAACATAATATATCCACTTGTAGAATGTCTATCATTTAACTTGCATCCCCAGCTAGAATCTGAATACATAGTTAACCTAGTATTATGAGTATCAGAAAGATTTATTTTATAATACATTGTATTAAACACATAATTTAAAATATCAACAACAATGTCACAATTTTGTAATGGATATACGTATCATCATTGGACTATTGTTCTCAGTTATCAAATGGGCACATACTGAAAAAATGGCGAATGTTAGGGAGATTAGTTGCTGTCATCAACAAAAAACACCTTTCCAACGATATACTATAGGTTCCCGGCATTTTGCAAAAGGTACAAAACTTTGCTGGTTATGATATTGAAGAATGTAATGCAATTTTACTTGTAAGTTCATTATAAAATTTTTACTATGTTGCCACTACTTTATTTACAACCCTCGTATTTGGGGTACAAGGGGGGAGAGAAAGTTGAACGTGCGAAAGTTTCGCACGGGTTTACTGATATAAGAATAAATGAATCCACTCAAATTTTGATAATCGGCCGAAGGTCATGATTGACATTTGGATATCGAGGAAAATAATTTTAATGTGAAATTGGCAAGAAGGTTCTTAAGTTTCGGTTTTATCTCTTTCCAAATCTCATCATGATAAAATAATAAATAAATCAGCAACTGGACGGTTTTGCCTTATGCGGTCTTATTTTGCCTTCAAAGTTCCCGTACAAATTTATAAGATGCTTCAAATTTTCTATCCCATTTCTGATGAGCTCATTGAGTGTTTATCTTAAAAGGACGCTGATAACAAATCATTCAAGAAATGAGGATATGTATGTTTTCATGAATTTTTTAAATGGATACGATGCATTTTACAATAAAGAAGATATAATAAACAAATGTCGTTTAAAAAATTCATTACAGCTCATATGTCACTTTATATTAATTTTTAAGAAGTCTTGAGAGTTCAGTATTTTTACAAATTAATAATTATTTGACAGACAACATTATTTAATGTGTAGATAACTGCATTAATTCATTTTTTGACACGGAATGTCACATTATTATGATGATTAATTACAAGAAATAAAGAGATTAAAATAGCTATTTTCAGGATTTTGCACAGATATATTGATTCAGATTTCTTGCTGGAGTGAAAAATTAAAGAAAAACTACTGTAAGCATACTTACGTATCGACTTCGGTAGCTTTCTTTAACCTCGTAAGAAAATTTAACCTTTCTGAAATAAAAGTCGAATTTAAAGTTAAACTAGAGCACAAGAAATGCATTTCATTTATATCATGCCAAGAGTAAATAATTATCTAATTCATCTATCAGAAAATGAAAAGAGTTCTTTTTACACTTACCGTATCATTTAAAATACTATTCCACTACATGTACTTATGCGATACAATTTGGGATTTTTTTTTTCTGAATTTTGTGAAAATTTATCTGAATACCTAATTTTTTTGGTATTCAGATAACTTTTTATTATATTAGATTATTATTATTATTAAATTATAATAATCTAATATAATTAATTTATTAATTATAATAGGCATTAGATATTAGGTATGTTGAAATGAATAAAAATGGTTTAAAACCTTTTAATTAGATCTATAATTAGATTTATTTTCTTAGATTTAATTTCTTGTTTATATAAACGTACACAGAGGCTTCCCGCGGTAACTTTATCAACCGGGCAAAGCAAAAGTATGGCCTTCCCCTCCTTCTACAACCAACGTATTCTTTAAATTCTGTAATATCTGTATTCAAAACTTCAAACAAACCTTTACTTAAAAATAAGCATGATTTACTTGAAAATACGACTTAATAATATTATGGTAAGAATTTTTAACTTCAGATAATATTTAAGAATATATAGCGGTCTTATTAAAACTAAATCATGTATTCAACAAATTCATTTTAAAAATATACAACTTTATTTTAACACGGTATTATAAATTCTGATCTTCTTTATCTTTCACAATTTCCTCAATTTCAATGTTCTGTAAAAAGAACTGTTCAATTTGCGTGATTGCTATGCCAACTAATCGCTCCTGGGGCGTGGATCGCAGATCCGTTTTGATAAATTTCAGCTCGCCAGCAGCAACTATTATTGGCAGAGTCAGAAAATTCCTCAGAGCCGTTGATCTTCATAGTATTATTCAAAATAATGGGAGAGGCACCAATAAGGAAAGAAAATTATTTGCCGTTTTCCCCTTAACTCAAATTCCTACTAAACCAATTTTCCCCTCTCCATTCTCCCGGAATGGCGCCAACCCGAACATTGGTGCCACGGGCAGTTGCTTGGGCCGCCCTCAGCGTACATAAGCTATAAACTTACCGAAGATTTCAAGAATTGGCGTAAACAGTATAAATAAATTCTTTGGATTTAAATTATGCTGATTTTTCATTGGCCTTTTCAGTTATATTTTGTATTTTTTATCATATCAGTCATATACAGGAGAAACGTAGCATTCATATCAACTACTTCGTGTCATGCTCATCTGTGGACTCGATGATATCTATTATCTTATGATTCAAATTTCACATTCGAGCAGATTTAATAGAATGACTCGATTTATATGAGATATGTCTCATCTGAGCACAATCTTCGCAATCTCCTCAATTTGTAATCTTTTAAAAGCAGTGTAACTATTCTCTAAAAGTGAGACTCGCCTCTTCATAGTAACTATGTCATAGTCGTCATAGGGAAGCGAGAAAAAATATTTTGAAAATTCAGGCAGTAATATTGAAACTATGAAAATTATTACATTTAATTAATATGTAAATTTATGCATTTTATGTGTATTCCAAAAATGATACATATAAGATAATCAACAATGCTAACAGATTTCTCAGTAAATATGTCTGAGCATGACAAGTAAAAATGTAAATGAATATAAGCAACATAAGAGGTATTTTCATTCTAATTATAGTAGAGCCACAGTTATATACGACTTTAAAGGAGATTTCTGATGTCAGATAGTAGGGAAAGAAGGAAAAGGCGTGTTTTTTAAAGAAAATAATCTTTACCTAGATTTAAACAATATATTTCACGAAATTCTGTATCTCAAGATAAAAGGTGAAGTTTTATAATCAATAAGCTAATCATCTAGGCCCATTTATTAAAAAAAATCAGTATTAAAATAAATCTATAAAGAAAAAAAGGGCTTTTTTTAAAAGTTTCATGCAGTAAGTTGCTTTTCTTTCTGACAGCGATATTATACCATTTTATGAAAAGCATCACTTCCGTACATGTAGCTTCTTCTTGCTCTTCTATATAATTCAAAGTTCCTTCAATCAGCATTTAGTTCATCCTTAGGGAATCATTTTTGTCAATATTGACCACTCTTCATTCTCTCATTCATTCAATAGAATTAACAACTACTTTTCACTTTATTCGCAACAATTAAGCAATCGCTTAGAAAGAAATAATATAAATTTTAATTAATCATGGCATTCAAAATTTGGTTTTTAATATCCAACAATTCTAATTGAACAGCAGCCACTGCGCCACTTGATCCCACTAATAACGAAATAAACACCCAATAAGCAATAATGAAGACTACCGAGTGCATTATTCTATATTTATAATTTTTAATTAACTCAGGGCTGCCATTTCATCACGATCGAAGCTCACTCAAGACTTTGAAACCAACCTTTAATGATTGAGAAATTATGGTTGGATGCATTAACTTGGAATATCGCAAACTGCAGTAGAGAATATAATAAGCATGTATATATTTTTTGCAGTAGAGAGAATGGATACAAAGCTAAATTGTTTTATTTTCATTCTTCACTTATTAGACAAGAAGAACGCATTAGGAACATATTCCAGAGGATGAACTACTAAATCTTTCAGGACATCAACCGTCGGACCGTTCCTCAACATTTGAAGCGCATAGCTCCACATCGAACCAGTTTTAAACGCATCAATTTAGGTGGGTCATTCACGGTGTATCCATGCATAACATAACACCACTCCATGACCCTGCAACTATAACCTTAAGGTTATTTAAGCAGTGTCGCGGTCGTGAAGTAGAAGAAAAATTACAACACCCGAGGATGTGACCTCTCTTAAAACTTGGCAATTCTCTACATCGCTGACAAATTAAAAACGCAACAAGCTTACAAATGTTTACAGGAGCTATTGCATTAGGAAGGATTGTTATTGTACTATACATTATAAAAATATTTTGATAACACAAAGTAAGATAAAACTTTGAAAAAACACAAAATTGCACAGTTAAAGATGAAATAACTGGACAATCATAAAAACTAAATGCAATGGAAAAACTACACGAAAAGTAAAAAAATAGATTCAAAAACAAAAAAATGAAAGGAAAAAGATGAAAAACAAATTAATACAATAATAAAAATAACATAAAAATGCGCACAAAAACAGAGAGATGGGCCGCACGGAGTTTTAATAAATTCAATTTTGAAAAAGAGTCATCTGATGGAACTCTATTTGAAGAAGGATAAACACTATGGATCTTGGAAGAAAGTCCTCAAAGAACGACTAAAGCAGTTCTGAGTTCATTAGGAGATGATGGGCTGAAGAGGAGGCGAAGTTGAATGTTGAACTGGTGAAACGAGACCTTCCATCTCCAAAGAAAAGGATGGAGAGTAAGATGGACAGATGAAGTTTGGTAGGTTTTAAATTCCCTCATCGCAGGAGGAAGAGAATGTTCGGTTACAAAAGTTGCTATTTGTGAGAACGGCACCACCGGTCACTTCAATCCCTAGAGCCGGGGTTCTCGGCCCCCTTGATTATCTTTTTAATTTTCGCGTAACCCCTGGCTGTCACCCCCCCCCCCCAATCATTCGTCAAAGAAGTTTTTATCAATAGTAAGCTTAAGAGTCAAATAGCGCGAATTAATGGCATTTGCAGGACTTATTTTTGATTTTATATTTTATTCCGATTTTAAAATAGTATTAGTAAAACGGCAAAACAAATAAAAACAGTATTGTAATATTTCACATTCACTTATAACGTTAGCTAAAAATTACACTTCGTAATAATCAGTTATTCAAGAGCAAGGAAATTTCAATTCGATCCTTGAGCTTGTTTCATGGAGCTGAGTTTTAGAAAATTGGGTTCAAATGAAGAAAGATATAATCTCTTGTCTGGAGCTGCGTCAAGATTATTTCGATATTTATTCTTAATATATGTATAAGACGAGAATGCTCATTCCACAGATTCTGTATTTGTGAAAGGTATTAAATATTTTATTGCTTTAACACCGAGTTCTTGGTACTCTTCTTTCACTTCTACCTAGAAGTCAATCAAATTTCTTTTTTAAAATTGAGATTCTAATGAAGAATCAGTGGAAAGTTTAATTAATTTTTCTTTTTCAGAAATTTTTAATTTTTCAGCTTTTTGAAAAAAACGCTTCGTTGAATGGATTTAAAATCCACATATTTGCATCACTGCGCTTCGGAAAATATTGTCTGGAATGACAACTTCAGTTTTCTTAAATGTGCTATTATACTAGTTTTTACTTGTTTTGTTAATTTGAGTTCGTTCTCAGATAAAAAGCTGTGAAGTGTCTCTAAAACTTCATAACTTTTTTAATACAGGATTCCTAAAAATTCAGCTTCTTAATCATAGACTCGATTTTGTCAGTTACCTTAAAAATTGTTCTGGAATCCTATATAAATTAAGTTTATTTATTTCTGAAAAAATGTCAGATAAGTACGCAAGCTGCTGCAACCATTCACTTTCATAAAATTTAGAGCTCATTATAAAAGGGTGGTATTCAGAAAACATATGAACTTCATGTCTTAGTTGAAACAATCTTGTGAGTACATTTCCTCGTGAAAGCCATCTCACTTCTGTGTACAAAAGTAACGTAGTATGTAGGCTGCCCATGTCTCCACACAGAAGATTTGTACAATCGGTTGTTAGTAGAATTAGCCGCTAAATGGCTCAATAGTAAAGATGGTTTCATGCTGCCATTTGACAATATCTCTCCACAAACAAAGCAGAGTGGTTTTGGACAATCTTCATCACCCGTGACGTAAAATTCATATTTTAACTATTCGTTAAAATATTCTCTCTTCTTCGGAGGCGCACTGATGTAGTGTTTATCAACCTTTCAGTGTTTGCGACCCGATTTTCAACCATAATTTTCATCGCGCATCCCCCATGCAGTAAAAATTTATACAATAATAATGCATTTTTAATTACTAACAATGCATTTTTAATTTAGCATTGAAAAGTTAAATATTATCATTGTGCCGTACTGATAAATCCTATTTATAAGTGTATTATATCAGTGTAAATGTGTATTTTGTTTTTTATTTTGTCAGAATTTATTTTGTTTTACTTTCTTTTCAATAAATTAATTAATTTTTTAAATAATATTTTCTCTTCGATATGCTCGCGTTCCCCATTTAGTCTTATGACGACCCCTAGAGGGGGCGCGCCCCACAGGTTGAGAATCG
>BGPR01004222.1:0-13885 GCA_013235015.1 Araneus ventricosus | reverse complement strand
ATGTATTATAAAATAAATCTTTCTGATACTCATAATACTAGGTTAACTATGTATTCAGATTCTAGCTAGGGATGCAAGACATTCTACTAGTGGATATATTATGTTATTTGGAAATGTACCTATAACTTGGAAATCTCAGAAGCAAAAATGTATTGCTTTAAGCGCAGTGGAAACTTGCTGGGCCCTTAACCAATGAATGGCTGTCCGTGAGTGTGTAAGCTGCAAGAAAGCAGCATGTTTCTCTTAAGTAACTGTATTAAAGCTATTTTTTTTATTTTAAACTAACTACCTGGTATCTGCGTTCAAAAGATTTCTTGCGAGTTTCCTGCTGACTAAATGGTCATACTCTCCAGACAAGTCTTTTTATCGTGGTGCTTTTTTGGAGGCTACATTGGTTCTAAGATGGTGTGATAAGCCACGAAAAGGGAGGAAAAAAATGAAAAGGACAACCGACGAAGCAACCACTGAAGTATCAACACGACAGATCCTTACCAATTTCATCGATGAAGTATAAGGATCTCCAACAATTAAAGAAATTTCTGGGTAAACCTGAATCAAGGTTATTCTACGACTATCTGCCTAGTGTAGAAGTTAGTGACACCGAGAACTTTTTATAGATGAAGTAGTAAAACCACAGATTCAAAGACTATTTTTATTTAGAATATTTATTCACTCATTCTTGGCAATATACATTAGTTCTGTTGATTAATATATTAAATCATGACAAGCAGAAGAAATTACCAAGGACTGAAAGGAAGGTTTGTCTCTAAGAAACTGGAGATAAACTAGATGCCTGGCCAAAGACAATAACGTTTTGTCACTCAGAGAAACTCTCAGAGCATCCCGTCTGAGGAGAATCGATCAAGTATAACCTCAAAGAGCAAGCAACACAAATAATGAAGAAATGGCAGCAGAGAACAGCGCATTTTCACAATCTCAACGGTTGAAAATAGACATTAAAAGAAAGTTTCAAAATTCATGGACAAATATATCACAAGATCGATGGCTTGCAGACACTTACAGGTCATAATGCATGTTACTCTGGACTATTTATTATGGGTTCTGACTAGGCTTTACAGCAATGATTTGGGAATGTTACAAGTGCACCCTGTGACCCATAAATAAACAATATGTTGCAGAGGACCTTGGTACATCAGAATCCTTATGCACAAACTTATCACACATTACACGGCGGATGCTCCAGATGTTCAATTACATTTCACAACAAAAAAATCATCTGATTTTAAAATGTATAAATAGAGCTTGATTATGCCTGCCAGAGGATGTATTTGCTCATGGACAACTTTATTTAACCTTTTCGAGAATCATTAGGTCTATATATACTTTTGTATCAATTCACAAAAATGACAAACAAAAACTGATTGCATTTTGAAGTCCAATACTGTATGTAAAGAGGTATTGTAAATTGTATATACATTCAAATCAATAAATTTTCTTTGCTACTTTATGTATAAACTTCTCTGAGTATGTAATTTCAGCAACCCAACAAGAGACTAAATCACACAAGGGTTGTAAATAAAGTAGTGGCAACGTAGTTCAGGAAGTCGCAGAAGATCGGACATGGACAAACAGGATATGAGAGCCATGAGGTGTCACTGTTGTCGATGTGGAGAATGCATATAACAGTCGATCCAGTTAGAAGGGTAGTTTCTGTGCGGCGTACAAGTGGCGAGACTCATTTTCACCTCTCTAAAGCATGTTTAAAAAGTTGATTAGCGGTCCTGGATTAAACCCGAGGTTACCTGGAGCAAAAATGCATCTGAATATTATCACGGATTACGTGAAGCTGGTGGCTTTTGCGTTACCGCATAGGACGGTTGCACGATGGATAAAAGCATTTCGCGCGGGCCAGAATGAGAGTGAAGATTTGCATCACACAGGTCGGCTGTTCCATTCCTTAACATCAGAGTAACATCGTGAGTAGTCTCCTTCCTATAGACCGTCGATGGTCTGACCAGGAATTATCCGTGAACATTATCTCAGTTATCAAATGGGCACATACTATCATGCGGCGCATACTTAAAAAATGGCGAATGTTAGAGAGATTAGTTGCTGTCATCAACAAACAACACCTTTCCAACGATATCCTATAAGTCCTCGACATTTTGCAAAAGGTACAAAACTTTGCTGGTTATGATATTGAAGGAATGTAATGCAATGTTACTTGCAAGTTCATTATAAAATTTTTACTATCTATGTTGCCACTACTTTATTTACAACCCTCATATTTGGGGAACAAGGGGGGAGAGAAAGTTGAACGTGCGAAAGTTTCGCACGGGTTTACTGATATAAGAATAACTTCAATGAATCCACTCAAATTTTGATAATCGGCCATGATTGACATTTGGATATCGAAGAAAATAATTTTAATGTGAAATTGGCAAGAAAGTTCTTAAGTTTCGGTTTCATCTCTTTCCAAGTCTCATCATGATAAAATAATAAATAAATCAGCAGCTGGGCGGTTTGTCCATATATGATGAGGATCTTTGTTTTGCCTTCAAAGTTCCCATACAAATTTATAAGATGCTTCAAATTTTCTATCGCATTTCTGATGAGATCATTGAGTGTTTATCTTAAAAGGACGCTGATAACAAATCATTCAAGAAATGAGGATATGTATGTTTTCATGAATTATTTAAACGGACAGGATGCATTTTACAATAAAGAAGATATAATAAACAAATGTCGTTTAAAAATTTCATTACAGCTCATATGACACTTTAGATTAATTTTTAAGAAGTCTTGAGAGTTCAGTATTTTTACAAATGAATAATTATTTGACAGACAACATTATTTAATGTGTAGATAACTGCATTAATTCATTTTTTGACATGGAATGTCACATTATTATGGTGATTAATTACAAGAAATAAAGAGATTAAAATAGCTATTTTCAAGATTTTACATAGATATATTTATTCAGATTTCCTGCTGAAGTAAAAAATTAAAGAAAAACTGCTGTAAGCATACTTACGTATCGACTTCGGTAGCTTTCTTTAACATCGTAAGAAAATTTTATTTTTCTGAAATAAAAGTCGAATTTAAAGTTAAACTAGAGCAAAAGAAATGCATTTCATTTATATCATGCTAAGAGTAAATAATTATCTAATTCACCTATCAGAAAATGAAAAGATTTATTTTTGCACTTACCATATCATTTAAAATACTATTCCACTACATGTACTTATGCGATACAATTTTGGATTTTTTTTTTCTGAATTTTGTGAAAAGTTATCTGAATACCTAATTTTTTTCATATGTTGAAATGAACAAAAATGGTTTAAAACCTTTTAATTAGATCTATAATTAGATTTATTTTCTTAGATTTATTTTCTTATTTATATAAACGTACACAGAGGCTACATGAGAAAAATTTATCAACCGGGCAAAGCAAACATATAGCCCTCCCCTCCTGCTACAACCAACGTATTCTTTGAATTCTGTAATGTCTGTATTCAAAACGTCAAACAAACTTTTACTTAAAAATAAGCATGATTTACTTGAAAATACGACTTAATAATATAATGGTAAGAAATTTTAACTTCAGATAATATTTTAGATTATATAGCTGTCTTATTAAAACTAAAATCATGTATTCATCAAATTTATTTTAAAAACTGTACTATTTTATTTTAACACAGTATTATAAATTCTACTCAAAAATTCATTTTTCTTGTTTGTTTATCTTTCACTATTTCCTCAATTTCAATGTTTTGCAAAAAGAACTGTTCAATTTGCGTGGTTGCTATCCAGATAATCGCTCCTGGAACCTGGTGGATCGCAGATACGTTATAATAAATTTCAGCTCGCCAGCAGCAACTGTTACTGGCAGAGTCAAAAAAATCCTGAGAGCCGTTGGTCTTCGTAGTATTACTCAAGATAATGGGAGGGGCACCAATAAGGGAAGAAAATTATTTGCCCTTTTCCCGGAGATCAAATTGTCAAGTAAACCAATTTTTTCCCCTCCACTCTCCCGCAATGGCGCCACCCCGAACTTTGGCGCCACGAGCAGTTGCTCGGTTTATTCGGGTCGCCCCTGAGCGTACATAAGCAATAAACTTACCGAAGAATTCAAAAATTCGCGGAAATAGTATAAATAAATTTTTTTGAAATAAATTGTGCTGATTTTTTATTGGCCTTTTCAGGTATATTTTGTATTTTTGTCATGTATCAGTCATATATAGGAGAGACGTAGCATTTATATCAACTACTTCGTGCCATGCTCATCTGTGTACTCGATGAGATCTATTATCTTATGATTCAAATTTCCCATTAGAGCAGAGTTAATAGAATGATTCGATCTATATGAGATATGTCTTATCAGAGCACAATCTTCGCAATCTCCTCAATTTGTAATCTTTTAAAAGCGATGTAACTATTCTCTAAAAGTGTGACTCTCTTCTTCATAATGAAGTCTCCATACGGAAGCGAGAAATGTATTTTGAAAATTCAGACAATAATATTGAAACTTTGAAAATTATTACATTAAAATTAATATATAAATTTATTCATTTCATATGTATTCCAAAATTAATACATATAAGCTAATACAAACAACGCTAATAGATTTTTCAGTAAATATGTCTGAGCATGACAAATAAAAATGTAAATGCATATAAGTAACACAAGAGGTATTTTCATTCTAATTACAGCAGAGCCACAATTATACGACTTTAAAGAAGATTTCTGATGTCAGATAATAGGGAAAGAAATAAAAGGAGTGTTTTTAAGAAATTAACCTTTACCTAGATTTAAACAATATATTTCAAAAAATTCTGTATCCCAAGATAAAATGAGAAGTTTTATAATCAATAAGTTAATTATCTGGCTGAAGAGGAGGCGAAGTTGAATGTTGAACTGGTGAAACGAGACCTTCCATCTCCAAAGAAAAGGATGGAGAGAAGGATGGACAGCTGAAGTTTGGTAGGTTTTAAATTCCCTCACCTCCAGAGGAAGAGAATGTTCGATTAAAAAAGTTGCTATTTGTGAAAACGGTACCACCGGTCACTTTAATCCCTAGAACAGGGGTTCTCGGTCTTTTTTCCCTCCCCTACCCCTTGATTAGTCTTTTAATTTTCGCGTAACCCCTACTGTCACCCCCCAATCATTCGTCTATGCAAAGAAGTTTTTATCAATAATATTAAGGATTTAGGTAAGCTTAAGAGTCAAATAACGCGAATTAATGACATTTGCAGGACTTATTTTTGATTTTATATTTTATTCCGATTTTAAAATAGTATTAGTTAAACGGCAAAACAAATAAAAACAGTATTGTAACATTTTACTTATAAGGTTAGCTAAAAATTACACTTCGTAATAATCAGTTATTCAAGTGCAAGGAAATTTCAATTCGATCCTTGAGCTTGTTCCATGGAGCTGAGTTTTAGAAAATTGGGTTCAAATGAAGAAAGATATAATCTCATGTCTGGAGCTGCGTCAAGATTATTTCGATATTTATTCTTAATATATGTATGAGACGAGAATGCTCATTCTACAGATTCTGTGTTTGTGAAAGGTATTAAATATTTTATTGCTTTAACAACGAGTTTTTGGTACTCTTCTTTCACTTCTACCTAGAAGTCAATCAAATTTCTTTTTTTAAATTCAGATTCTAATGAAGAATCAGTGGAAAGTTTAATTAATTTTTCTTTTTCAGAAATTTTTAATTTTTCAGCTTTTTGAAAAAACGCTTCGCTGAATGGATTTAAAATCCATATATCTGCATCACTGCGCTTCGGAAAATATTGTCTGGAATGACAACTTAAGTCCTTTTAAATGTGCTATTATACCAGTTTTTACTTGTTTTGCTAATTTAAGTTCGTTTTCAGATAAAAAGCTGTGAAGTGTCTAAAACTTCATATTGGATTTTTTTTATACAGGAATCTTCAAAAATTCAGCTTCTTAACTCTATTTTATCAGTTACCTTAAAAATGGTTATGGAATGGTTCTGGAATCCTAAATTAAGTTTATTTATTTCTGAAAAAATATCAGATAAATACGCAAGCTGCTGCAAGCATTCACTTTCATAAAATTTAGAGCTCAACGTAAAAGGGTGGTATTCAAAAAACATAATGAACTTCATGTCTCAGTTCAAACAATCTTGTAAGTACATTTCCTCGCGAAAGCCATCTCACTTCTGAGTGCAAAAGTAACATAGTATATAGGCTGCCCATGTCTCCACACAAATATTTGTACAATCGGTTGTTAGTTGAATTAGCCGCTAAATGGCTCAGTAGTAAAGATGGTTTCATGCTGCCATTTGCCGATATCTCTCCACAAACAACTCAGAGTGGTTTTAGACGATCTTCATCACCCGTGACGGAAAATTCATATTTTAAGTATTCGTTAGAATATTTCTTCTTCTTCGGAGGCGCACTGTTATAGTGTTTCTCAAAGTTTCAGTGTTTGCGACACGATTTTAAACCATAATTTTCATCACGCTCCCCATACAATAACAATTTATACAATAATAATGCATTTTTAATTATTAACAATGCATTTTTTATTTAGCATTGAAAAGTTAAATATTATCATTGTGCAGTACTGATAAAATCCTATTTATAAGTGTATTACATCAGTGTGAAAGTGTATTTTGCTTTCTATTATGTCAGAATTTATTTTGTTTTACTTTCCTTTCAATAAATTAATCAACTTTTTAAATAATATTTTCTCTTCGATATGCTCGCGTTCCCCATTTAGTGTTATGACGACCCCTAGGGGAAGCGCCCCACAGGTTGAGAATCGAGAATCGCTGCACTGATGTTTTGAGTTTTTTTTTAACAAAATCACTTTTATTTCTTACCTGAACAGGAGAATCAGTCGGCCTTTGCACTTCATGATTATAATCTTGCTGATCCACACTTATCTCCATAACTGCCAAATCGGTGGTTCGAATTTCAGTTCTAGATGCCTATCTCTTAAGAATTCCAGTTTTCAACCACTTATCCATTTTAAGAAATCAAACAATATCGAATTGAAGTGATTTTAAATACAAGCACTTCAAATTGAGAAAGCATAGCCTACAAACACCATCTTTGTGCCACAGAACAAACCCAACCAATCAAATTGAGCACCCATAGAACACAAAGCTTGAACAGTCGTTATTCATTATACATCCCAATCGAGCAATTGATCATGCCTGTGTTTAATCATACTTTTTAATAAAAATGTCAAAACAAGAATATTTGAGAGGATTCTGGATTGTTCTCGATAAGCCTAAACTAGAAGAACAAAAATAAAAAGCATGCCACACTGGCTCCTAGTAAAGCTGCAGCTTTTGCGAACACACTGATGATTCATGCATAATCGGGTCTGGTGGAGACAAAATATCAATTATTTACCAGGTTTTCTTTTCGGGTCTTCTTCCAGGTTTTCTTTTGCTTTCTCTTTTCTTATTTTGGGTTTAGGATTTAGACTAGCACAACTTTCACTTTTACTTTTCACACGAACTTAAGGAAAACAAAATACTGTAGCTTTTTCAATCTTTTATATTTTCTTGTGTCCGCCATTACGGACTTTGATTTCGCGTACCCCCAAGTAGTCCTTCGTGTACCCCTAGGGGTACGCGTACCACAAGTTGAGAACCTCTGCCCTAGAGCTACTGTGCGTACCCTTCATTCCAATTTCAAAACGGAACCCCAACCCGCTTTCCCGAGAGATCTTCACCCACTCACTCATTTTGTAGTTTTTGCTTTTGAGAGAAAAAAAATATCGGGCTAATGAAAAAATGAAAATGAATTTCGGGCCGGTTGAAAATCCAAACATTTCGACTACACCGTAGCAATTGTCATCGGATATTTATTTTGCGTTGGAGGAACAGGAAATTTTATGAGGTCATTTATTTTGTCTTAATAATTTTATTTAACTTGACTTGTTTTATGTTTATAAAGATGACATTCTACAATCGATTGATGTGATTCGTTGATGTACTAGAATTATGAGATTTTTTCAGTTGTGTGTTCCTGTAGCAACACCGTATTTAATATTTTTAGAATTATATCATCAATTAATCGATTAATTTTGATTAAGTTTTGATTTCATATCAAAGGCGTCATCTGGTAATTATCCTGAGAAAAAAAATTAATACAAGGTTCTATAATATTTATGATTAGTAATTATAATATATCCCAGGTAGCACACAATATTGTTTAATATCATAAAATTCGAAAAAGTATTATTGTACAATATTTTTCCCAATATTGAAACGGTGTAAAACGTAAGACTTTTTCAATACTGTACACTATTTTTTTTCATAATATTGGATAATGTCATATAATACTGTATAATATATAATATACCATGCCATATTAAATAATATTGTACTACACTGAATCATATTATATAATATTGCACAGTGGCGAATCCAGGGGGGGGGGCTATCGGGCTACAGCCCCCCCCAGAGCCAAGCCAGAATTCTTGATTTAATTTAACAACATTACAAATGTTTTTTCTTAATTTCTTTCTTTAAAAAAATAATAAAAACGTTTCAACATTGCTTTCTGGCTTGAAAGGCTCTAAAATTTTGCTACTTTTGTAGTCATTCCACTTATACTTGTAGCATTGATGCGGTCGAAGACATTATTTGGTTAGTTATTTCACTGTAATTTTTATTAAATTATCGAAAGCATTGTATTGTCCTTTATGATTCTTATTGTCAGGTGATTAAAGTCTGTAAAGTTAAAGAGTTTTGGTTTACTTTAGCCTTGAAGTTTGACATTCATCACGACGATGCAAAGTTTTTAAGACCTCAGCCCCCCCCCCCCCCAAGACCGGAATCCTAGATTCTCCACTGATATTTCATAATATAAAAATATAGTGAATATTTAAAAAATACAGTTTAGAATCATGAAAAAATACTAATCACTTAATTCCAATGGGCTGAAATTACATGGGTAACACCTGGCGATTTTTTGAGCACCTCTACTTACAAAGAGCTTTGAGCCTGGGACCTTCCGCATACCAATCAGAAGTTTTACCGCTGGACCAGCTAGACTTACGACCGAGAGCGTAAATGATGATAATAAAATTTAGTTACAGAGTTTAGATCTCTACGAAATTTTATGCACATTAACAATTCATACGAATAGTCTTTTTAATTAAATTATCTTTTATCGTTACAATTTCGAGTTCAAAATGAAATTAGAAGTCAAAGAGGAAGCAATTTTAGCTCTTATATCTAAGTTTGCTAATTTAATAAATTAAGGCAATAAGGTTTAAAAGTAATTATAATAATATGTTTGAAAGGTTTTCAAATAATTTTGAAATTTATTTATTCCTCTTTCAATGTATTACGAGACGCCTTTAACATTTGTAATAACAGTATTGACTGAAAATCAAATACAAAATTCTCAACAATAAATCACGTGCATATTTTTACGATGAGAATAACTCTCAATTTTTTTTCACAGAACTATAGATAATCCATATGTGAGAGCTGTTTTATGGTTAACTTCATTAGCTGAATCCGGCCCGCCTTTTATATACAGTAAAACAAAATTATTGTATAAACATTATTATTCAAATGAACATTTTGTAAAATATTTTTTCGGACATATTATTCAATGTTTATTAATATAGTGTTACGGTATCATTGTACTGTGAGAATAGCTTCACCTTAAAATATTGAATAAAACTGATGAATGTAGAAATTAAATATCGTGTGCATTGTACTGTATAGTATGATATAATATTCAGCATCTTAAAGAATAATGGTTCCAGTGGAGTTTTTTGAAATAAAACCTCCAATCGAGTGATATCTTGTGCTAAAACGAGGATTTTTATAAAAAAAGCATTGTTTTTATATTATTTGTGAAAATTTAGTATCTCGGAAATACTGATACATACAATACAATACTTTGTTACGGTATTCGGTGTTCCTCGGTGTTAATAATATTATATAACATTGTGCAAATATTATATAATATTTCTGTGAAACTGGGGATATTAAAAACCAAAAAGGAAACAAGTTACAAAAATGAAGTTTTGAAAACACTGTATTACTAATACATTGAAAAGTAGAATATTAATTTTCATTAAATATTTGGAAATCGAAACAGGCAATGCAGTAAGAAAATTATGCCTCAATGAAATAATAAGCAAGAAAATTCGCGAACTATCCATAAAAATTGAAGCTAATATTTCATGGTTATTATTAAAATTCCGTGTTTTTATTAAAAATGAAATTCCATACTTATTTAAATTACATCTAGCCGCGCCTCGTACAATTGCGATTTTATTTTGATTTCCATCTGTTAGATAAAAAAAAACACATATATTCTATATTTCATTTCATTATTGCATGTATTTAAAAAGGTTTATTTAAGGTCATTTTTTAAAATTTCTATTATTTCTTTCAATAAAGAGTGTTATAATAGCTAAGACAAAAAAATATCATACAAAAACTTTTTAAATAATGATTTTAAAAAAATTTCAGATCTATTCATTATAGTGCAATCAACAGTCAGAACTATTTCCTGCAACATCATTTATACTTACACACACTCTTCTTTGCACTCTTTGAAGCATTCTTTAACTATATCTTCTGGATGTTCACATATTCCTGAAAGTCTGGAGACATCTAGTGAAAAAAAATAAATATTCGTTCGAGCTAATCACTCTCAGAACAAATTTTTTTTCTGAAATTTGACATTTTTTAAGTAATAAGAGTATCCTTACAGCATTAAAACATTAGCAATTCTAACATACAATTCTATACATTAAAAGAAAGGATTAAACCTATTTCTTAATAAGATTCGAATATGCTTAAAGTTTGAGATATAAAAACAAAATTATAAAGCGCCCATATGCGTTTTAATAACTTTCCGAAGAAATAATATTTAAAATTAATCAATAAAATGAATGAATGTTCTAAACTACCCAATTGATTTCATATTAATCTTAAGTTAATACAAAGCGCGCCTCGTAATATTTACGAGGTTGTTTTGAAAATACATGATGCCACTCACGTCAAAGACATTATTATATAAATGTTTATTGTAATTTAAAGCGTTGAAAGAAAATATACCAAATGTCCCTTTCACATTAAACCATTTTAATTCGTGGCCGTCTGAGATGAAATCTTTTGTGTGAAGTATTTTACTGCAACCTCGAGATTAGTCCAACCTTTCCCATCTCACTCTTAAACCTTATTCTAAGCGGCTTCCGTGGTTTGACTTAAGATACTCTTAAGGTAAATTGCCGAGGTTTCTACAAGGTCCTGATTTACACTGAGGAAATGAGCATAGGCACTGGCACTCAGACTAATATATAAGTGAAAAAAGGAAGAAAATATTATATTCATATTTAGATATTGAGTTCAATCACTCGCGCGTTGCCTGTTAGTGCTGTGAAAATATTAAATACATTTATTTTTGTGCATTTTATAGTTACTAAAATTAAAAGAAATGTTAAAAAGTTTTGCAAATATTAGAGGAAAAACAAGTTAAACGATGAAATTGACGTCGTTAAATAGATGATTCGTTAATTATTTACATCGCAAATTATTCTTTACGCATGGTTTCAGAAGCTATCAGCAAAAAAATCAAATTTCAGAAATAAAAAGAAACAATACAGACAAATCGTAAATTGGATATTTGTAAAGGGTTTTTGTTCATGTTCATCGCGAAAGGTCAATTGTGTAGTGCGCACTACAACACACGTCTTGACTTTCTCATATACTTGCGCAAACAAAAAACGTGAACAAAACAGCTCTTTTACTTGCACAAAACAGAGAACAAAACTTGCACAAACGTGCAGATCTGCATCTCGGAACGTGCCGCCGGCGATGGGGAGGAAGGCAACAAAGCTTCGAATGTCACGGCAAAACCCACACGTGGGAATGCTACCTTTCTCCGACTCTGGCGATGATGCGCGATTTGTAGTGTGATGAAGAAAACCAAATATAAATCTTAGACGGATTCCTTTCAACATACTGGGTCTGAGAAGGAAGATGCCTTACAATGAAGAACGGTCGGAAAATGACGAAACGCCATAGTATACAACTAGATATTCAAGTAAGAAGCAGTTAGAATACGTAAGAAATGCAATAATAAGAAGATGTTTATATATTCTGAGTATGAATAAGCAGTTACTTTAACTTTTCGAAGATTTTGAAGACGTCTTTTACTAAAACAAAGAAGGTGCGAATCACATCTTCATGCATCATGCATGGCGACTTTTAATGCGACAGTTCATCTTCCTTTCCTACATGATGGAAGATGTTTAACCGATGCCTAATTGTGACACAAAAATGCTCGACGGACAGTATTTTCCTGTCAAAATTCACACACCATGCAACGCATTTAAGTTTACCGGGCAGTTTGTGGCCGGGAGTTCACTTGCCGAATAAAAAAAGACGATTTGGATATTCTGAAATTATGGAAGATAAAAAGTCTGAATCCCCCTTAACGAGCCGTATTGATGAGAGATATCGAGTTCTCAGAACTAAAGTGGACCATATCCATGTTTTGCTAGTTTTGTGCTAACACTACCATGGCAGTGCAGAAATATTATATTTTCTGCATAATAATGAGTCCAGTCCGCAGTTCAATTTGTATCCATCTAGCGGCAAGAACAATGCAATCAATACCCACTGAATATAATAAGTCCTTCCTTTCTCATACATTCTTTAACAGTAATCTTCCTATTCCTTGTATTCCACAATTAACACGCAATAGCTCCCCATCTCTAATACGTTAAACAAAACCTGTGCTTTGATGTAAGCTTCCTCATGTTGTTAGTCATCATCTACATTCATCATTTTTCTTTCATTCACAACGTGTTATTCAAAATATTGTATATATTCCTTTTTTTGTTGTCAATTTTATGTGTTAACTCCAGCTTTGTAATTTCTTCATTTGTCATTCTTCTGTTTCTGTAATTTGTTATTTTTTTTTGGAACTCAATAAAGTTCACCTACATCTGTACCAACACGCATAGGAGCCACGTGAGCTCTAGAGACGGCGGTATGGTGTGGTGTTAAAGTCCACTGTTATGCAGCTTAATCAACTTTTAATTCTGTTTTCTTAAAAATGAATCTTATAGTTCACATTCACTTTGGTTCCTCCATATGTCACTCAAAATATGTATTGGCATCCCCGTTGTTGGTCGTCTCAATTCCCGCGTACGCGGACCATCATTTGAAAGCAAAAGCGTGGTTCACCGCCTAACCACGCTGACGTAACTGATAGTTTCGTGTTTTAATTGGTTTCTTGTATCCTGCATGTTACAGCCTGATTGACATGCAAACCCATAAGCTCTTTGAATCCACATTCAGTGTTACGAATGTCCGAAAGCAAAGTTAGTTCTTACAGGAATCCTTAAAATATGGCTAAAAGCCAAGCCAGCATCTGTTCATTGTGATGAAGATGCTAAAAAGTGGAAACATCTTCTTCGTTCTGCAAAATTTTGTCAAAAATAGAAGATGAGTTAGGTGCGGCATGAGGTCGTGTACGAGGATTAAATATCTTACCCATTAGTTTCCTTCCTTCGGACCACTTAACGTGGTTGACCATTTCTTTCTTGAACATTTTTCGGAACACGCAACCAGCAACTTTGCCACCAACCTGTGTTTTCTTCCATGTTACGAGACAAAGATCAACCAGCATGAGCCCTAACATGAAGCCCTCTCATTTGCTGATGTTGGGTTTAACGAAACCTCAAAGCACTTTTCAAGCGTTCTTCGTTCGCTAAATAAATTATTTTCAGATATACTTCTAGAGTAGAAACTGCAATGTTCGAAAATAGTAATTTTTATTGATTTGTCATACTGGCTATTATATGATAAATTGATTTCAGGACAAATTGCAATTCATTCAAGAATTTCACTTTACGGTGATTTTTTTAAAATTAACAAATGGGCGAAGAA
>BGPR01004221.1:52480-109948 GCA_013235015.1 Araneus ventricosus | reverse complement strand
GTAGTTTTGTGTCCGTGTGTGTTGCTGTGTAAAATAGAAAATGGGCCGTTTACCACCTTGACATGAGCTCAGATTGTTCATCCTTGGCCAGTCTTGCTTAGCCTGAAATAGATATATATTAATACGTGAATGATAAAGTTTTGAATTTAAGTTTAATTAAAGATACTTCACCAAATATATAAGTTTGCTGGGTATCGGGGCCATCGAAAACAGTGGCGGACCGGGTCTGAAAATAGCGGTTGCCATCAGTCAATGGGGGCCCACTCATATTAAAAATGATATCATTTTTCTCTCAAACATTTTTAAATTTTAGTTATTATAAATATAATAAATTAAAATCAAGAAATGGATATGATATATTCCGTATCTTAAAATATGTTATATACACTGATAGTTCTGTCGACACACGCCCCCCTCCACAAGAAAAAAATCTGCTCTTCGTTTCAGTCTTTAAACGTTTAGCCATTAAAGGTTCCGAAATTCATATTATTTACGCTCTCTGTTTTTTAGAAATAATTAAGTTAAAATTAAATGTCTGTTTTTAACAATATTAACAAAATTACAATTAAATGTAATTTGTTATTATCAGAAGTATCTGGAGGTATTACAAACGGAGTTCCGTCTGGCTGTAGTCATTGAAAAGAGGTTTGGTTAGGTTAGGTTATATTAACGTCCCGTTTTGAAGCAATACGAGGGCTATTTAGGGACGGACCTCGTAATTTTGAACAGCGGTCAGATGACGAGGACGACACCTGAGCTGGCACCCCCTCTCCAAACTTCCGCGCCACACCAATGGGAGGACGTTTGGCCACTACTTATGATTTAGCGTGAAACAGGCCCCATACACGGCGGATCTTCAGAGTCATTGAAAAGAAACAACTAAACATTATATTGAACGGAACCAATAAATCGTCCACAATCTTGAAACGGAATAAAAAAAATAATAATTATTACACATAAGTCGTTTTCGACGACATTAATGAACGCGTTTGGTCGTTACAACGTGAAAAAAATTACAGACAAACAGACGAAAGGTCGAGTGAAAACAGGACTTCGCTTCGATCGTCAAATCACTAATTATAGTATGCATGTATTATTACATATTATTATAAGTAAGAAATGGCCAATACAAAAGCAAATTTATGATTGATTTTAAATAATTTTGATGGTTGTTTAGTTTACAATAATTTTGGAACTGTACTATTAATGAGAAACACTTTTTTAACCAAACTAAACTTATAAAGCCAGTTAAATGTACCAGTTACATTAATTTTAAAGAACAACAACTCAAAAGTACAGAACTGTGTTGCATGCGATCCACTTAATTAAGCGGAAGTCAGTAAACGTTTGAGTTTACTAGATGACTGTACTAATATTTCAATAATTACTTCTTCATCCATATCATCTAACAATTTCTTTCCAATAAATGGGAACGTAGAGAGAATTCCAAGTTCTCATCGGACAATGAAATTTCTAATCTGTTCTTTATCTTTAGCTTTGAAAAACAGAATTCACTAATATCATTAGATCATTCATAACTGGTACAAATATGCTGTGATATCTCAAAAATAGATTTCAAACTTCTTAAAAGTTCTTTATTATCTTTAAGGAGTTTTTTCAATCAATGCATTTCTATTAAGGTGCACGCAGTGACAGAAAAACGAACATTTTATATAAAATAGTAAAAACGAGCATAATGGTCTAAAATGTTTGATAAAAGAATGAAAGCATGTAATTTATTTAATTACATTTGGTGGCAATCTTAGCTAAGCGGTTTGTAAGTTCCACATTAAAGGAACACTTCTTCTTTGCGACGAGAGCCTTCCCTGGGTTTCCAGTATATTTTGACTCATATGAGATCGAAAAGACTTTGAATTAAGACATTTAATTTTAGACATCATATAAGTTTGCATTTTATTTTAGTATTTTTAATGTTTGGATAGAAGACAAAATCTCAGTGATTTTGACTCCCTTCTTCAAGGTCCAACCTACCCCAAAATTAAATTCTAATAGTTCGCTCTACAAAGCAGGATTAAATTAGTTCAAACTAAAGTAGGGTATTAGTAACAGCGTAGCATATTATTTTTAAAGATGCACACCAAAAATTCAACTTTGCTACAAATAACATGGTACGGTACCATGGGTGTATATTTCATAATTTAAACAGAATCTAAATGAATAAATTATTCGCCAATGAGGTTAAAACCAATTTCCCGAGTAATATAACGAAAACATGATTAAAGTTATTTAATTTTAAATTCCTTAGATTAAATTTTTCTTACTCGGTTTTAGCAACAAAGGAGAAATGCCTTCCATTAGTAGGACATTTCTTGTAAGAGTAACGAAAAGAAAACTTTTGAATGATTTGGATTTTAGTGATTTTTACTAATAATATTTTAGTAATTTTTCATTATACCGATATCATTAAAAGGATAATTTTCTGAATATCTCAAATGGTACAAAAATCATTCTTATGAAATAAATTTTGTATATATCGTAAAAAACACAAAAATCTTGCTCAATTTTTAATAACTGAAATTTTAACTAATTTTAGGACTTTGAAAAGTTGAAAGGGATTCCCCTCGTTTTCAACATATGCCAAATTTATTAAGATTGGGCAAAAACTGTAGATTTTTATAAAAGACGAAAAAAATTCATCTTTACATATATAGTACTAAAATTTTATGCTCGATCAATTTCAAATACGGCAGTTGAAAACAAGAAAATTATAAGTTTAGTGTAGAATAGCTGCATTTTATGTTTTATGCAATAAAATGTAGCACCAAGTACTATAGAGTAATTCTATATTTTACTTCTGATCAGGGTTTTGTATGCAGATGTCTACAAATAAGAAAAGAGAGTTTATGTGTAGGGTGTTTGCCTATTTGTTGATGTTTTAGAGTTCGTTGAGCCTAAGGCCACCAAATTTGGTACAAATTTACTATAGAAGACCTCATGGAGATTTTAATTTTAACTAATTAAAAATTAAGAAGAATTTCGAATCTTTTCAGCGATAATTTTCAAAAATATAATCAGATTTAACATTTTTACATAACATTTAATTTTTAAAATATTATCTTTAAAATGATGCCAGTTAAATTTTTAGAAAAATATTTGTAAGCATAATTTTTAACAATAATTTGCAGTATTGTAATGAAATTAAATCAACTTTCAATTCATTCAAATCATAATTCTATTATTTCAACAAAACAAAGGTATAATTTAAAAGTTTATTTTGATCTTACGATATAGAAGCTTCCTTTGACGTATTAAAGTCTAATAAATTGTATTCCATTTTTGCTTCACCAGTTTTTTGTCCAATTTTTTTCTTTCTTTGTTACTTCAATTAAATTTACTTTTTAGACTTATTTACTATATTATTTTGATAGATTTACATTTTAACAATTATCTAAAAACCCATCTTTCCACTTACGGTAAGAAAATTTTTCCTGGAATTATTTTATTTATTTTGTGTTTGATTAGGTTAAATGTTCACTCTATAATTAGGTTAATATAGTGTAAGCCATTAATTTCATTAGATGCAACACATACAGCATAAAAAATTGGTTCAAATACTAATACATTACCTAACCACTGTTTTTTAATTTATGCCGTCAGATTACCAAAAATTAAATATCTTGGCGAATTTAAAGTTGGCTGACGTAATTAAATTCATATAGTTAAATACATGTTACGTAAAACCCCGAGGGGTTCAGAAGGACGATGCCGATATAGTTTGTAGGGCCCCGTGGAGAGCCGACAAGAGGAGCAGTGATGTGTTTTGACCATTTCCAATGATGACCCTGGAAGAGAAGCGAATGTTGCGGTTGGATGATGTGTTCATCAACCGGACAAATCACTGAGATTTAATTTTTCGGCCACTCCTCTGAGGTGTGGAAGGTAGAAGTTAAAAAGAGGGAGAGATGGAAAATGAGAGCCGGAATCGCGACGAGCGAGTTCTGGACTTTGATTTTACGGGCGTTTTTTGACCCCGTGAAAATTTAGCAAAACCCTTGGTTAGGCGAGCTGCAGAATTCCATCATAGCATCCCTTTGGAGGATTGCTGGAAAATTAGCGGGCGTTTGGATTACCTCTCTGACAAATACCGACCTCGGTAACTCTTACTTAGAATAACCCTTTTGTGGTTTTCTTCAGTAAATTGAGCGTTCCATTCACCTCCATTTCCTCTTCCGGCCATCGGAATCTAGGTAACTCGCCCTGAGTTGTAACAAACTGATTGAACTCTATCAGTTCTTGAATTACCATCTATTGCATTACGAGTGACTCACTTTTATAACTGCGACGAAGTCCATTTACTAACATTTTGACTCTCACGATCTTTATCCGGGACTTATCTTAATCTCTTGAATGTGTAAACCATATGTAAATTTGTTTGTACATATGCCATTACTCAAGAAGCCTGATTAAATTTTGATCTGCTGTGTCTTGTTGATCTCTGATGAGACCCCGGCATCACTGGGCTTACTTATTATTACCCCGGTAATAATACACACACCCGGTATTACTGGGTGCTGTACCTTACAGCACATATTTTGGTGGCAGCGGTGTTGATACCTACCCGGTAAGTTACTCGATTGAGTGAATTGCTTGAAGAAGACAAGGAGAGCCTACTGGAAAGCTTGCGGACGTCTACTGTTTGAAGAGAACCAGGAGAGCCTTGCTGGGAAACCTGAGTGCCACTGCTGTTTGGGAAGGAGAGCCGCCACTGCTGTTTGGAAGGAGAGCCGCCACTGCTGTGTGGGAAGGAGAGACTTACAGGAAAACCTGCGTGCTACGTCTCTGTTAAAAGCCTAGAACTTTCAAGTGTTGTGGAGGCAAGGCCTCGAAGAAATTGTGCGCGTGGAGGCAACCAGTGCCTCGGAATCCAAAACCGAGTTGATCAGAGCAGCATCTCCTCTCCGGGCCATGTCAAGCTTCGCCACGGTAAACTTGTTCATATTTTTCTCTACTTTCAGACGCAATATTCACTTGTGTAGAAATGCGTAATTTAACCATTTCGTACTATTAAAGATTAGTGTAGAAAATCTAATTTTTCTGTTAGCTAACTTGATTAATGGTTAATTGTAATTGTTTGAAATTAACATTAATGGTGTTGTTTAAAATGAATGAGTTTTTTTTCTGAAGCAGGAAAATTTTAAGAATTCTATCTTTTAGAATTGTTTTTGTTTCGAATTCCTTTCTGAAATCAGTGTAGTGTTTTGTTAAATCCAAGTTCATAATGCTAAGCGCATTTATTTATCTTCTTGCGTGAAAACAAATTATTGAAACATAAAGCAATTATCTTGTTAGGGAATTTAACATTTAATTTATTCCGCAAATGTTAGTAAAATATTTTCTCATTGGAATCAATAGAAAATTGGCTTGTTTAAAATTTCTGAAAAGTTGTGCTAAGTAAAGTAAGAAAGATAATTTAAACACCGTAAAAATAACGTCTCTTCATGCGCGTACTTGAATAATAATGAAAAAGAAAATAAAAGAAAATATGCAAAAACGCCCGAATTTACCACTTGAAATTAAATAAATCAAAATATAATTAGAATTTTTAAAACTTTTTAAGGCTTTAGCTCTCTCTAGTAAAAATCCATCACTGTGCCAAATTTGGTCCCGTTAAGTAAAAGGCCTGCGAGGTGCATAAAGATCAAAACACGAACATAAATACTCATAAAATATTGCTTTTTTTATAAATATAGATTACTGATCATTTTAGTTGTTTCTCAGAAACACTGTACTATAAAAGGTAATTACTTAACGATAAGTTGAGACTGTGAACTTGTTGAACATATCTTCCTGTGTTGATGGATTGTTTCGGAAAATAGTGTCCTTCAATACGCTCTACAATGAAATAGTCGCAGCGAGTGTGAGTATGGAGGTCAATTCATGCCTATTCTAGTAAATGTGGTATAGGTGAAACCAATGACACTGGTCGAGCTTTAAAGCGTTCATCTATGAAGCATTCACCTCCATTTCCGTTAATGCAGTACAGAGGTGTCTGAAAATTTCATTCTTGATATGCGCCATCTTTGTGCTACGGAAAGTGCACATTTTGAATCGATTGTGATGTGATTGCAACAGTTGCTTGCGAAGTTTAGTTTATAGCCTTTCTCTGAGTCTCCTTGTAACGATTATAGCTTTCCGCGCCGCGTGCTGACAACCTTAGTAAAAATTTCTGAAACTTCTGCATAAGGTTTTCATGGCTTTCAAAATAAACATACAACTGGTTTCATTCTTATATCGATCAGCGTTGTCGAGTTATTTAACTTTAAAGCGAAAAAGTCCTTCGTGGGACATCCTGTATTTCAGTTCAAACACGTAGGTTAATTAACACTCATACTGCATATAATTTTCCATTTAACTTTTTGGATCTCCAGAATGAATTAAACCAATTTCCATAAAAATCTACGGTTAGTAGTCTAGTTGCGATGATATTTAAAATACATTACACGCCAAAGACATGTTCCAGATTTTGCAGTTTTAAAATATCAAATCATATTACATACCATAAGAAACAATTCTGATATGTATCGAGTCCAAATGTCGAGTATGGCTTGTAAATATTGGAACATTAGTACTGTGGAGCCCTATTTGTAACTAACTATAAAGCTTTCATGTATTGTTGAGAATTTATTCAATTAGTAATTAAGCATTTGTTTATCACACATATATTTGTGGCAGCACCAAAATATACGCTTGAATTGACTTTTATTACTGGTTTACTTATTTGCGTTCTTAGTAATTGTAAACACATGTTCCACTTTGCTCAATATATTGATTTTTTTAGTATCGAAAGTATAGTAATAGTAAAAAAAAGAAATCGAACAAACATGTTATTTCAATGAATTTCAACTATTTAAACCTCCCCGATTCCAAAAATCTACATTTTTTGTAATTTGTGTGTTTATATATGATATTAAATATTTATATAATAGTTTTTGAAATTGCGTATTCATTACGGAATACCATCTAGTCATGAATTTCTGCTTGTGAGGTTTTAGAGTTACAATTGAGTAAAAGCACCATGAAATATACGGCAGGTTCATTACTAAAAAATATTGAAGAACAAGAAGGAATTCTAAGTATTTTCAAAAAAGATACTAATAGTTGCAAATATATATTATGGTATTACTAAAATTAAAATACCACACCAGACATTTGTTTAATATATAAGACACCCTCCATGATGAAGTAAGGGAGGCGACATCGTTCTGAGGAACTGAGCGATTATGAAACATTACAACCGTAATGGGTAACCCAGTAATCAAAAATTCTTGAAAGCTAAGGAATTAATATTTTGAATTATGGATTCTCGTTTAGGAACATGGAAAATTTTTTTGAACTGCTACGAAAAAAAATACGGCTAAATTTCCACTAGGCTGCAGACCTGAATCGTCACTTAGTTGTTCTTCCATGAAGTTGAAAGAAGTAAGTTTAAGAACCCAAATTCCTGAATTATCTTGTAACAGCATTTCCCGAAACGCAAAGAAAATACAGTGAAATTTTTTTGTGAGTGTGAGCTGTAATCCATTATTACCGCTGAAACTTCTAATGCTCCTGAGTGAAAAGATGTGCAGAGACGAACCCGTCTACTAGTCCAGTCGACGAAGAGTTTGTGAAAAGCATTAAGGTATCTGACTACGTGCGGGAACGAATTTTTGAAAAAGCGCTTTAATGTGCAATTTCAGTTCATTTTCTGACTCAATATGATTCAAAACAACCATTAATACCAGTCAGAAAATTTTATGTCACTTGAGAGTCAGTAAAATGGGATAATTTAGGTAAAAAAGGGGTAAAATTAGAGCAAAAAGCAAAACAATCTAGCAGAAATTCTAATCCATATATTCAAATTATTTCTCTACACAGCACATTTACAGCTATGGTGAAGGCAATGAACTAGGATCTAAGAAATACTTGCATTTACAGGAAAGTTATGGCCAGTCGAGTATTCTCTTATTCAAAATTTCACAAAATGCATAGGTATAATCAACATTAGGCAGATCTAAATCAAAAACTATTGATCTCAGAACTATATGTCTAGTTCATTGCCTTTACTACACTTATGACAACATATATACAAAATTGCAAGGAAATATATAGATAATGTTTTGAGATATCGTGTTTTGCGTAAGTGACTTTTGACAAAATATAAGTTTTCCAAAAAACGCGTTTAAAGTTTTAATTTGTGTGCTTTTCATTAAAAATATATTTATTTAACTTCTTTTGAAATTTGTCACATTTGTAGGATATACCTTCTTTATTCAGAATCTTATCACATTTTTTCATTCTGAGAGCCCGTGATTTTTTTCTAGCGTTTTTTGTTCCTGCCAAAGACTGTCTATTAGAAGTGACGATTCTATGGTTATTGAGGTTAAGATATTATTTCAATGTATATGTTGGCCAGGAACTGTTCCCAGTTCATGAAATACTCTTTTAAGACCATAAAATCAATCATTAAACAACAATTAAGCTATCGATGTCCCAAAACGTGAATTTTGTAATTCCACAAATGTGCATTTGGCAAAAATGTTCATAGTAGCTTGTCGAAACTCAAAATCTTATTCAAATTGACATGACTTGCAGATAGAGTGTATAATTAATCGAAATAAATAAAAAGCAAATTAATTCATACTTCAGAGTGCGGTGTATTGGGTATAACGAGGGAAAACAGCCAACTTCCGGTTTTGTTTTTAGCTACCGTGCTTTATAAAAAATTCTATATCTCCGTTGCTATTCATCGTAAAAATAAAATAAACCCAGATTTAGAAAGCTAAATAAATGGGCTTTAAAGAAAAACCATAAAAAAATTTTGTGAATTTGGACCCAAAACCGTCTTTTAGACGTAGTCAGATATATATATACGCAGTCATATAGTTTTGAAAATTGGTACACATTCTCGGCAGGGGTTCCTGTTGAACTTCCTAGAAGTATCCGGTGGTAGAAGGAAAGATTACGCCGCCAGCATAGATTTCAATACACTAATTTCTTGTGGTTCTTCATGAATATTTCAAGAAATACTCGATATTGAAAATACATATCATACGTGAAATTACAAAAGTGAAAAATTGCTACAAATAGATGGTTTTAGTTTTTATTCTAGCCTTAATATTTTCTGATGGGTTTAAAAGTTTGCAGAAATAAAAAATATTCAACTAGGGGAGCCCCGAAGAGACGGATACACGCTTCTCATTCATTTTAACGGTGAAATTGAAAACTATACGATGCATTTACACTTTTATGGCCGATTTTATGTACTTCAGTGTATTATATTTTGGTGTATATGCGAGATGATAATGAAGACATCATTAAGTGCAGACAGTAATTTAATAGACAATGACATTTAAACATCGAAATGCTGGATGTAATAGTGACGATGACATTATTGAAGAGAGTCAGAATCAGCTCCGGTTTGGGCTGATTTTCTGTGTGTAGGCGTTCGCACTAACGCCATCTATTGTAAATATCTTACATGCCCTTTTTTTAAAGTTATACACACATACATAACTTAAACAGTCACTATACACATCAAATTTCATTCGAACCTATATCTGTTGGGTTGGGCTAACTTGCGACTAAATCCTGATGTTGGCTGAGCATTATTGGGCAACACAACAGTATTTTGTTGATTATTATCAGGCATTACAACAGTTTCTTGCTCTTCAGAGCTATAGAAGTCTCCAGGAGTGCGAACATTTTTATAAAAATGATTTGATTTATCTTCTCGAATGAAAAATATATTTCTAACATACATTTTACCATTTTCTGCACAAATTGTATAAGTTCTAGGTTTAGGACCAATATTTACTATTTTACCTCTAATCCATGGTTCTTTAGGTAATTTTTGAAACCAGACATGTAAGTTAACTTTTAATGGCTTTAAATTAGAATTACTTTTAAGATATTTATTTTCAGTGTTTTTTCTATGTTTAAGATATTTAAGAGTATCTTTAATTAGATACGTTGGCTTTAATTGTTTAGATAAACATGGTAACATTGCCCTTAATTTTCTATGCATAAATTATTCAGCTGGTGAAGCTAAATCCGGTGAAGGAGATATTCTATAATCTAATGAAACAAGGGGATATATAACTTTAACTTCTCTATCTGCTTTAATTAAACTTCTTTTTAAAGTTTGAATAAGTTGCTCTTTCTACATGGCCGTTAGATCGGCTAAAATATAGAGAAGATGTAGTATGTTCTATTTCCATTCCTTAAAAAAATGTTTAAGGGAAAATGAATCAAAAGGTGGACCTCCATCACTAATTACTACTTCAGGAATCCCATGCCTTGCAGAAATTGATTTCATACAGTTAATAACAGAAAATGCATTAGTACTATTCATTTGTTGTAACTCAATATACTTCAAAAAATAATCAATAATAAGTAAATAATGTTTGCATCTTAATTCAGAAAAATCACAACCTACTTTTCCCAGGGTCTATCAGGTATTGGATGATTTATTAAACACTCTTTATCATTACTTCTCTGATATTCTTGACACAAGTCACATTTTCTTATAAAATCGTCAACATCATTATTTATACCTGGCTAATAGAAATATTATTTCTTGTTAACTTTACAAGAAATAATACCTATCTTTTCAAGAACTTCAGTTTTGGATTCATTAGGAACATGTAAACGAGAACCTCTATATATTAACCCTTCTTTAGTTAAATAAAGTTCATATTTACAGTGCCAAAATTGTTTCGCATATTTTCTCGTATTTATTTTATCAGGACATCCATTTTTTTATAAACTACATCATCTAATTCAGTATCATCTTTAGTTAATTTAGTTAATTCGTCCCACCTGGTAGGGCTAGCTGTAGCTAAAAGACAGAAGCCAGCAAGTGGTTCATAAACATTATCATCATTAAAAATTTTGCCATTTAATTGAGCTCTAGAAACGATATCAGCTATAATTAATTGTTTACCTGAAACATAAATTAAATTAACTTTACAGTTATTTAGACTTAAAAGCATACGCTGTAAACGGGGAGATATAGAATCATATGTTTTTTTTTTGTTTAGTCGTAACAGAGGTTTATGATCAGTTTCTACAGTTATGTGTCTTCCATAAGTATAATAATTAAAGTGTTCAAGACCAAAAATTACAGCTAATAACTATTTTTCGATTTGGGCATATCTTTGTTCAAGACACTGAACCATAGGCTACAGGTTGAGAATTTTGAAATAACACTACACCTGATCCATATGTACTCGCATATACAGATAAAATTACAGGTTTGCTGGAATCAAAAATTTGTAAACAAAAAGCTTCTAGCAGTTTTTTCTTAATTTATTCAAAATCCCTTTCCATATTACTATCCCATAAACATTCTTAATTTTTCTTTAAGATCTGACGAAGGGAATGTGTCCTGTTAGATAAATTAGGACCAAATTTTCCAAATAAGTAACCATGAACAAAACTCTTTGCAGTTCTTATTTATTTTGGTGGGGTTGAAAATTTTTCAAAAGATTCAAGTTTTGATAGAATCTGGCTCAATTCCTTTCCCTGACATTTTATGATATAAATAAGTCATACTTGATTTAGCTAAATGGGTTTTCAAATGGCTAAATTTCAAATTATTTTTTCTAGCAATATTTAACACATTTTTTAATGTTTGGCAATGTTCTTACATTGTTTTAGAACCAATATAGATGTCATCAAAATAAGGTATAATATTAGGTTCATTTTGAAACATTTCCTCCACCGCCTTCTGAAATTCTTCAGGGCTATTATTTAAACCAAAAGATAGAACTAAAAATCGATTTCTTCCCCCAAGAGGTGGCGAAAGTAGTTAAATGGGAAGATTCTTCATCTAGGGCTAGGCGCACACATGCAATTCTTTCGGCAACTAAACAGTTTCGTCGGCTTGCTTACACAGCGCGATTTCACTGCGACTAAACTGTTTAGTTGCGAGGGATGCGCATACATGCGATTTTTAATCTTTCGATTCTTCATTTTTGGATGCGCTCATTGTCTTTTCAAACGCACTACGCAAGCGCTCGGAGCCCCAAAATGATTTTTTTATAGTGATACAATTTAGTTTTTCTCAAATTCATTTTCAGATAACACTCTCTTTCGAAGCTATCATTTCAATCATTAGATTGAATTGTAAACTTTAGTTTTCATTTATCTCTGATTGATCTTTGATGTAGGGATGAGAAAAACCTACCGGTTTAAACATAAAACTGGTTTTTTGTTTCGGTTAACCGGTTTTTCCTGTTATTTTTTTGTCCCGGTTATAATCGGTTATTTATTTTAAATCCAATAACCGGGTAAAACAACTAGCAAAATCAATTATCAAACGATGGGCTCAATTTCAGGTTCGAGTAATGAAATTTCTAATTTCATCACCTTAGGCCAATCAACGACCACCGCTTCCTAGAGGCGGACATTCAAATGGTCAAAAATAGTCATTGTCAAGCTTTCATAACTAGATTAGTTTTGGTCGCTGTTGTGAAGTAAAGCGAAATGTCACCGCCACCAGGCGGCGATGTAGTGATGTCAGCCTGAGAGATGACTGATGTAATCAGAACTACTTGTGATATCGGCGTTGCCGTACGTTTTTGTGTGTATCTCTATGTTGGTGTCGTCCATTGCCAATAAACGTATGTCTGAAAGGCTTTTATCCTTATTTGGCGAAAGTACCCAGCATCTGGTAGATGCAAGCCCCATAAGATTTCTGAACTTCGATTCTATGTTTAATAGTTTTCGAACATAGTGGTACCCTCGTTGGGACTACGGGTACTTTGAATTTGAATTTTTGTGAATTCTGTTCTCGACATGACAATGGATTTGACACTGCTGAAAACGCAGAGAAAAACATTCCGTACCTCATTTACGGTATGTGCTAAGAAAATTGAAGACGAGCTTATAAAAGAAACTCCTGCACTGAAGCAACTTTCGATTTTGAAACCGCGATTATGTGATCTGTGAGCTTTCTGAGAAAATAAACAATGTATTTATGGAATAATAACTGAAATGACTCCACTCGACGCTTTATTTTCATTTTTCGAGTTTGCAGTATATTTAATTTTAGTTATTTATATTTTTATCTTTTCCATATCAGATTTTATTCAAGAAGCTGTCGATAAATTGACGCTGAGACAGAAATCTATTGATAGATATGATATAGCTGCAAGAGTTTTTAGATTAAAATTTAAAAACTAAAGTTAATTATAACTAAAGGAAAATATGCGAAGATATAGTATTTTGTTTTATGTATTCTTTTGAATGGTAGCAGTGGATGACATATAGAATGATGGATGATATATTCAACAGATTATAAGGGCCTGATGATACCATTGAGTACAATGATGTAATTTACAGTAACGGAGAATATATGAGGAATAGAGAATGTGGTTGTTGAATTGGTAATTTTGGCACTGATTAATGAAAGTTTAGATCAGATAAATAAAAAAATATGTCACAAATGGAGGGAAGTATTATAGAATATCTATCTGTAGATATGCTAATGGGCAATAATGATTAACATCAACATCTTCATATAACAGATAACAAACTCTTCAACTCCTTTAGAATTGTCAAGGGTACTCTTCCGACAAACTGAGATTAAAAGTCTGTCTGCCAGTACTATTGATACGTAATCTCGATGTACCGACACTGCACACGGTTACAAATTGCACACTGTTAAGTTGTTTACTTGATGAATTGATTACTTAAACATATAAATTGTTAAATTGTTAACTTGATATTTAAACACATAAATTGTTAACTTGATATTATATAATATATAAACACTTAAATATATAAAACTGCAGTTCATTAGATTAAAAAATTGCATTTGTTAAATTAATTTGTTCTTATATATTTTAAATATCCTCTTTAATAAAAATGAAAACAAAGGGAAGATATCATGCATAAATATAAAAAAGGAAGAGTTAATAACGTCAGACATGAATGCAAAAAAATTACTCCTAAAAAAAGGAACTAAAAGGTTTATTTATATTGATACATAAAAACAATCATTGACATTAACTTATATATCTCTGGACTACATATTATCAGGGGCCCCCTTTTCTGAAACTAATAATAATGATTCGCGAACATAATGTGAAAAAACACATATTGTATTAACCTGGAAGTTCAAAAGTCCGAGAAATCTTTTTAATATAGTCCTGAAGTTTCCTCTCTTTTTTTCTATGGAAAGGGGGTAAGAGTTGGAGGCAAAAATTGTTGTTCTCCATGAAACACGTAAAAAATATATTGATAAAGGAACAGGTCTTATCTGTTCGGTCCCTGCGATCTCCAAAATGGTCGGATTCCTCCTTCCTCAATTGTTATGCATCACACAAGTCCGCTCCTTATTCTACAATCCAGAAGGGGGACATTACACGATATAGCATTTTTAGACTCTTTTTCGTGCAAAAAACTGAGCAAAAAGAACACAATTCGAACCGTCCCCACCGGAACGAAGTATATGCACCATCTTTTCCATTTTTCCGATCATCCAGCAGCGCGTCTCGAATCTCGAATAATCTTTTTTCAAGTGAAGAGATCTAACCCCTCTTCACATCCTTCTTCTTCTTGACCCACGGCAGCCGGCCTACCCGTCAGGGTGTAAGACACCACTAGGGCTGCCAGGGAAAGAGAGCCAACCACAGCCTCGGAAGGAACAACAGAGCCCAACCCCCCGAAACAGCATCTATTTTTCCAACAGAAAATGATACATAATCACCAGGTCGGCACAAAATTCCCCCAGAATAAGAATACATTATGATAGTACAAGCAGAATATACAGAGAAAACATATTTACAAAACGCCCACCTGGGACAAGAGCAAAATAAAATTCACATCATTACAAAAACACAACTGCAAACGAACTGAAGAACACAAACAAAAACACAGAGGAACATATATACAACACCCCGTGGGTAGGGGGTAGTGACCTAAAGTCCCAAAGGCAAAAGGCATTTGACGCACAAAATACCAATTAAATCATTGCAAAATAACATCAAATAATCCGAACATCAAGGCAAATAAAACTGAAAATTACCAAAAGTGATAACAAACAAAACTGAAGGTTACATAAAGCCAGCAATATAAACAAAACGAAAATTTCATATAAAGCTAAATAAACACAGAACACCGCCCTATGCCCCCGTACCTGACACCATTACGGTGACCGAACCGTTGAATGGACATAGGACGGAAGAGACTAACCGAACCTCGCAAGGGGCCCACAGGCGCCCTACACCGCATTTATTAATGAATCAAAAAATATTTACAAGACATAATAATATAGGGAGAAATACAAAAAATTTATACAGATGAGGTACATGGCCGTTTAGAGTTGCAGGCCTCCTACAAGTCTGAGGCCCGTTCTGTTTTTCCGTTAGACATTTTGGGTTTGTATTGAGACAAGTTGAATTTACAAATAGACAAATAAGTACAATATGAATTACATGGAGTTACATTGTTGACTACAGGTGCAGCCTCCGCAGCATGAGAATGAGGCCGTTCTATTTGTGTTTATGGTACAGACAGGTTTCCTTTTTGTTTGATGACATGTGTGTCTTGTGAATTTTAATACAGGAGATATACATAGGCGCTTGACTATTTGAGATAATTCAGGAAAAGCTGGAGTGAAATATACTTGTAGAATCAATATGATATGCAATGACAATATAGAATACAACAATAGAAAACTGGGATTTACATTGTAGAGATATGATTTGTTGAACTTACAGATTGACATGTTGATACAGTATAGATTACATGAAGTTGCATAGTTGACTAAAGATGCAGCCTCCGTGGCATGAAAGTGAGGCCGTTCTAGGAGTGTTGCATGTTACAGGATGGTATCCAATATGTGTTTACATTTGTGTATAAGAAAATTTTTTTATTGTGTGGTGGAGAGAGTTCTTATTTCATAGTTTACAGCTTCCATGGGTTGGAGAGATTAATTTAACTGGTTGGTGGATGCCTTCTGCATGGGAAGGTGGATTTTCTAATGGAGCGGTTTAAAGAGTTCATTGTTTTGGTGCATGAACTGAATGATGGAAGTTATTCTTTGCCTGGACCCCTTATTGGCGATAATTCGTTTTCTCCATTCCAGTGCATTAGCTTTGGTGGGTTGAGACATGTGCCACGAGATGGTGAACGGACAGATTGTGGCATAGTAAATTGGTGAGCCTACTGCGCCACAGTTGCAGTTTTCTGTGTTTGAGAGCCTGAAGCGTTTGAGGTTTTGTGGAAATGGACCGTGTTCCGTCATGAAGATGGTTAATTCTCGGTTCCAGGCGGCTGAATGTAGAGAGACTTTTGGGATGATCTTTCGGATTTTCTTTCCGGTTGAACTGTTTGTCCATAGGTGTTGCCAGTCTGACACCATTTTTCGGCGCAGGACTGACTTGATGTTAGAGATTGGATATGGGATGTTGAGTGGAGATCCGGTTGTTGTGGCTGCCTTGGCTAGCTCGTCTGCCCTCTCGTTTCCTGGATAGTTCACGTGGGCCTTTATCCAAGAGATCTTGAAGTTTGTGTGGTTGTGTAGAAGGTCGAAAATTTCCCTTGCTGTGGCTGATGTGCTTTTAGGATTGGCGATGGCGAGAACACTGGCTTTGTTATCCATGTAGAATGATACTAGTTCTTGAGCATGGTTGAGAGAGGAGTGTAGTATGGCTTCTTTAAGTGCTGTGATATCTGCCTGGAAGACAGTGTTATGATTGCTAAGTTTTATTGTTCGGTGAAAGATCTCTGTGTTATTTGTGCCGTCTGTGAAAATACGAACTGTGTTGTTGCTGTCTGTAGAGGATGGACCGCCATCTTCTAGGGAGATCTGATTTAAGGATAGGAAGCTGGATGGGTGGGAAGTACACCCTTTGGTTTTTGATTCAATTTCGCCTGGTGGTGGTAGATCCGGGCAGTCTGGAATATTTTTATTGAGTCTAGTGAGTTTTACATGTCGTGCCTCCATTTAGAGTTGGAGGTGGAGTGGTGGGAGTCCAAGTATTGTCTGCAGGGCTGCTGTGCCTGTTGTTCTGTAGGCTCCTGACAGAAAGAGGAGGAATGGCCGTTGTATGGTGGATAGTTTTCTGATTAATCTTGTGGAAGGATTTGTGCACCAAGCTGACGCTCCGTGTGCTGGCATGCGTTCCACGACAGTTTTATATAGGTGAAGTCTGTGTTTTGGTGATATTCCCCAGTTTTTTCCGGCTATTTTGGTGAGGTTTTGGTGAAGTTTCAGAGCTTTTACTGACTGCATTGGCATGTGCAAGCCAGTTCAACTTCTCATCAATATGGACGCCTAGATACTTAATACTATTAACTCTTTTAATTGTTCTGTTGTTCCATGTTATTCTTGAGGAGGCTAGAAAATAACACGTCTCAAATACCACTACAAATTAACAGCCTCCAATGCACACTACAACCAGACCCAGCAAGGAGAAACAAAAGAAAAATATAGACAATTAAATATAAAAGATTCAAATGCATAAGGGTAATTACAAAATATTGTAATAAACATCATAAACCAATTAAAAACAACCAGAGGCACCACATAAAAACAAATACTATATTACTTTAAACAAAATTAAAACACCAAACCCCGAAAAGACAACAAAACACCAAAAAATCGTCAAAAAATACAATTACAAACTCAAATCCACAAATAAACTAAAAAAACAACATCCAAATAAACAAAACGAAAACGAAAACAAACCAAATTTAAGAATTTAAAATAACAGAATTTAACTTTAACTTTAACTAAAGTAAACATTTCTAACGCAATCCGAAATCAAGAAACACAGCAAACAATAAAATTCAAAAAAGATGCAACGTCTTAAAAGGTTCAAAAGTCCAATCATAAGAAGTATTACTAGGGATCCAACGACTCTCCAAAAACGAGGTATCTCAAAAATGAAAAGCAGCGGGTGGGCCAAATTTGGAGGAAACCTCCAAAAATAAAGGTCCAACCCGAAACTGAGTTTAAAAATTTCATAAAACAAAGAATTTTGGCAGGAGTGTAAAAAAGATCCGGATAGGAGCGTACAAACAGCAGAAAGAGCTGCATCCAAAAAGCGAAAAATTGCACGAAAAAAACCCCAAATAACCCCAAATAAAAGGAGCCTACACACCAAAAGGGAGAGTAATAAAAAAGTAATTTAACTTTTAGATTATTACAAATAACGTTAGAAATAGCGCAAACCCTATCCAGACGGGAAAGGGACATTTGATTTTTAAGAACACTCCTGAACCAAAAGGGCTTATTAGATAAAGAGGGTTTGGTGAAATGAAATTCCTGAGTATGTATACAATCGAAGGCGAAGTGGTCGGCGTTCCCCAGGCCGCCGCAGACACAATTTGGACTGTTTAAAATTTTGAATCGATGTAAGTAGGCGGGGAAAGGACTATGCCCTGTAATAAAAAATAATAAAGACTGGCTATGGATCAGAAGAGAATAATCCACAGACGGGATAAACTCTCTGACCCTAACACCGTTTTTGGAAGCCTCCCAATGTCGTTGCCAATTTTTTAAAATAAAATTATTAATAAATTTTTTAAGGAAAGAGTAAGGGGCTGGAAATGGCAAAAATTCACCATTAATTGTGGCTTCTTTGTCAAATTGGTCGGCCAGTTCGTTACCTGGGATACCGGCATGAGCCTTTACCCAGGAGAAACCGACCGAACCAATTGCCTTAAACATATTTTTTTTAAATCTGGTTAATATAATTTGATTTAGAGTTTGAGATTTTAAAAACTTCTATTGACGAAAGGCTATCAGAGAATATATTAATTTAAAAATTATTTTCCAAAGCCCAGCCCGCGGCAAAATTAATTGCAGCGAGCTCGGCATGAAAAACGGAATTATAATTGTCAAGTTTAAATTTATAAGAATCAAAGAGTAAATTTTTATTAAAAATACACACCGAGGCCCCGATACTACCATCAATACCGGAGCCGTCGGTATATATGTCATAATCAGCATCACAAATTAATTCCGGGAATTCAATAACTCTATGATTTAAATTTAAATTATTAATCTTTATATAGAAATCCAAATTATTAGTGTCAATAAAATCATAATCATTACTCCTTTTATTCCATATTTGAAAAAAAGACCATTAGCAACGACATGGAGAGGTGGAAAGCCTAAAATAACGTTTAAAGCATCAGTACGGCAGGTCCTATAACCCTTAGAAATTTTTAGAAGAGCAATACGCTGAATTTAGTTCAACGTATTAATCTGTTTTTTGGTAAATGAACCACCCCAGACAGCAGCTCCAAAAAGAAGAGATGGTTGTATAACTGTAAGGTACCAGTGTTTCAAAAGAGAGACACCGGTACCCCAGTTCGGACCTGTGACGGAATGAAAATTTTTAATAATTTTACTATGCAAAAAAGTTATGTGGTGATTCCAGTTAAACTGATTATCAATAAAAATTCCCAGGTATTTTAATGAGTCTACTGTCCGGATGGTTCTATTATTAAATTTAAAAATGGGAGTCCGTTTTAAAGTCGCCAGCCCCCTTTTCTGCCTATTTTTATTTTGGGTGCCCCTGAAGACAACAGCAAGTGTTTTCTCAGAGGCAACCTGAAGGTTTAAATTTTGTAAATGACTATATAAAAGGTCAAGAGAGGCAGAAACAGTAACTTCAAGATTTTTCCGGGAGCTGGCAACAATAATCAGGGCCAAATCATCGGCGTAAGCCTGGAAGAACATTTGATCATTGTTTAAATACAGAATATCGTTAAAATAAAAATTCCACAGATGGGGTGCCAGGACTGAACCTTGCAGACAGCCCTGACAAACCCCAACCGTGACAAGATCAGAACCAATATTAAAAGAAACAGTTCTACTACATAAATAACTGTGGATATAAAATTACGAAAATTGAATGGAATGTTATATTTATGAAATAATGAAAATAGGACGTCCCAGTAGAGGCTATCAAATGCCGCCCTAATGTCAACAGACACGAGTGCGACATGATGCCCCTCCCGGGAAGCCCTAATTTTGTTAACTAGGTGATCAACGGCCACTTCGCAATTCGATAATTCAAGAAAGCCAAACTGGTAAGGATGTATCAAATTATTATTAAAAATAAATAAATTAAATTGTTTTATAAAGAGCCTTTCAATGATTTTGCCCAAAGTGGGCAAAAGACAAATTGGCCGAAAAGAAGAAACGGAATGCCGGTCCCTTCCTGGTTTATGCAAGAAGAAGACCTTAGCATTCCTTAAATTTTTAGGAAAATAAGAATAATCGAAACAGAAATTTATAATTTTACAAAAGAAAATTTTGTTGGAACGAAAAAGTTCAAACCAGATATTATGGTCAATACGGTCCAAACCGGGGGCCTTACCACCCTTGAGATTTTTAAAAAGATCGCCCAGTTCTAAAATAGATATTTTGGGTAACGACATAAAAGGAAATTTTAAACTATTAAATAAATCAAGATTTTTGTTTGGAAAAAAATAATTAAGCATATAATTTATTCTTTCATTTAAAGTTGGAGAATTAATATTAGGGACGTTAACCGAAAAATTATAATTTCTTTTATATTTTTGAAAAGCGACTTTGAATGTGTGACCATACTTTAAAACATAATTCGAACAGTAAACTTCCCACGCTTTTCTCTTAGTAGCATTTAATAATTTTTTAAGTTCCGATCTTTCTTTACGGTAGGTAATTCCCGCGGCCCGAACCATCTCCTCAGGTGCTCCATTCTTTTTTAAACTGGAAAATTTCCGAAAAAGTGCTGTAACCTTATTTCTTTTTACTCTTAAAGAATTATTCCAAAATTTAAAAGATTTATTGTTTTTAACCGGTTTTTTTAAGGCGCCAAAGACTGCCTCACAAGCAATTTTAAGAAAGGATTCATAAAAGAAATCGATGTCCTCAACAGAGGAGACCGAATCAGAAAATAAACTGAGTTTAGAAAAACGTTTACGAAAAATTTTAAGAAATTTTTTAATATAGTATTTAGTTTTAAAAATAAAATCATTAGACGGATGAAAATCACCCGCGAGCCGAACACAGATATATTTATGATCGCTAAGGGACTCTTGGTCAAGAACCCGTCACGAATCCAAAAGATCCTGACGGGCCGTGGACAAAAGAGTTAAATCAGGAAAACCCTGAGCATTTTCAGTTACAAAAGTAGGTCCAAGATCCGTACGGTTACATAACATAAAATTATTTAACGCTATAAATTCAGAAATGACCTGCCCGCGGTGGTGCTCAAAGCCATAGCCCCAAACCTGGGACTTGGCGTTAAAGTCACCGACAAGCAGGTCAGAAAAACCATTTAAGCCAAGATGTGAAATTTCGGTAATTAAATTATCAATTAAATCATGTGGTTGAAAATAAGCATTGGTTAAACGTAAAGTAAAATTTGCAAAATGGATATTTAAAGAAACAGTGTTTAAGGAACTATTACAAAAAGAATAATTTAAATTTGGATTTAAACAATAAATAACACAATTAAACCTATTAGAAGAAAAAGAGGGGTACCCATGAGCATCGCCCAGAGGGAAACCATCAACAACGTACGGATCTTGGATGCAAAGAAAATCTGAATTAGTATCCTTAGCGGTCATAAACGCAGCACTGTGACCGGCCCGGGAGTGATTGACATTAACTTGGAGAACCTGAAGGGAGACCATAATCAGTCAACCTGACCAGGTTGGCTTTCTGTTTCTCATAAGATTCACATTTTGAACGATCATTGGGTTTATGGTTAATTTTAAATGTGGTACCAGACCTCTGGTTGGCATCCCTACAATTGACACATATAATCTCTTTAGACTCAGACTCAAGACTCAGTGGGATGTTCAAGACCACAGTTCCCACACAGGACGTCCTGGGCCCGAGGGCACCATTTAGTGGTGTGTCCGAACTTGCGGCAATGTCTGCATTGTTTTATTCCAAAATAATGTCGAATCTCAATCTCGTGAATTCAAAATACAAACCTTGAAACTCGAAGAGTCTCTTGCATACACTAGGATCCACTGACACAACCCAATTCGTATTGAACCGGGCGCGTATAGAAAAATTCACTTCAAAAAGTGGCTTATTATTCACATCACAGAGATAATGATTCTTGGAACTCTGACCTTTGATGAGTCGCTCTTTTTCAACATCGTTGGGAAGACCCAAAATAATAATTTGAGGACGACGCCTCATAGGTTTGGAAATTTCAAATTGTTCTCCTAAGGTGGAGACACATTCTGCCTCTGGGGCTTCAAGATCCTCTTTAGTGGGGGCCTCAATAATGAGGCCACCTTTGCTAACTTTAGAAATGCGATTTATACGAACCGGAGAATTCCGAGTAATTAACGCATTTTCCACCAGCTTCCGGTTATCCTCAGAAGATGAATCCTTCTTCGGGCGGAGCAGCACGACATGATTATTAAGTTGAGCATTCATCGGGCCTTTAGTAGGAACAATTGGTCTAGACTGGAGTATATCCGAGAATGAAGGTGAGGCCTTACTAATAAGTGACCTAACTTCTTTGGTGGTATAGATGAGATTCTTGGAAGAGTCTTTCAAATCTTTCTTGAAGTCATCAAGCTGGGTGTTTACAATATTAACTTTTCCTCGGAGATATTAAATGGTGCTTTCGCACTGCCGGATCTTAGCCTGGTACTGTCTGGCGTCCACATCAACAAGTCGTGATTTTATATCATAGATATTCGAAAGATGGTACGTTTCCTGATCTTGAATAAGTTTAATTAGTGGTGATATGACTTTATCATTGAGAAAATCACGTACACTTGCTTTGATATCTCTGGTTTTGTTCATATAAATTTTAGATAGTTCCTGTAAACAGGCAATTAAGTCATCCGATACAACAGGATCTAAATTGAAATCGATGACTTGATTAATGAGAGTTTCTATTATGTTAACACCACTAACTTTAGACATCGCCTCCAGCGGGAGTTTTTGGGATTTAGTTGACGAAAAAGACATATCTTTATCTTTTTGAGATGAGTCGTCTTCGACTGGATTAGGCATCCTAAATTCCGTGGCAAGATTCTTGCTTAGAGAAATAGAGACAATTTTTTCCGATGTCATAAATGTAAGAAAAAATTCGAAGCATTACTCAAAAAATATGCACTGAAGAACACATGACGAACAACGTAAGCCAACTTCTAGAAAATAGATGCAGCCTCGCTGGTAAGGTCGAAGTCTTGGTCAGATTGGTGAAATGGCAAAGTACAAATAATTCAGGACAGTACCACTGGATGTGGGCCAAAATCACACAGGACGTGTATCAATACAGGCAATACCCAAAAATACAGTCGAAAATGTCCCAGTCAAATTATTTTGGGAATAGGGGCGAAAAGAGCCCGGATAGGAGCGGACACACCAGTTGGAAAAAATTCTCTAAAGCAAGAAAAAACAAACAATCAAGTAAAATACGGTGAGCAATCAGTCAATCAAGTAGACTGTGATGTATGTAGCGTTGCCTAGCAACGGGGGCGTAACACTGAGCACTGGATAATTAGCTCCAAAGTTCAAAACAGTCGTAAATAATTAAACAAAAATCGGAACTCATAACTAATGGCATATTTCAAAGGCCCTTGAGAAAACCTTTCAGGTAGCATCATTTCCGTAGACAAAAACATCAGGAAAGCAAAGATTAAACATGATACAGTGGGAGCTGGAAAAAGCTCACATCTCCACACCGTTGCCGAGTCGACTCTGACTTGATTCAATGGCAGGATTCAAACGTTCAGTTTGACCTTTCGTTTGGGGATGAAAGGGTGACGTGTGACTTAATTTTATGCCGAGTGTTTTATTAATTAAAGAAAATACCTCTGATGTGAATTGTAAACCCCTGTCACTCAAAATTTGGCTGGGTCTGCCATGAATTGAAATGTAGTTTAAGATATGTTTGGAAACTGTTTCTGCTGTAATATTCTTCAGAGAATATAATACAATATGTTTAGAAAAATGGTCTAGAACCGTGAGAACATAACCCGAATTTGGAAGTGGACCTTTTATATCAACTCATATATAATCACCCGGTCTTGTAGGTATTCTGTTGGATTGTGGTGGTGCGTGCTTAGGTGTAAAAGATTTATTTTTGATGCACTGCTCACAGCTAAGAACAAAATTTTTGGTGTCTATGCATACACCTTTCCAATAATATCTGTTGCTAACAATTTGATATGTTTTATTTAGACCAGTGTGAGAAATGTGACAAATATCCAAAGCTTTGTGTTGCAGTGATTTTGGTACAACAATTAATTCTGCTTGTCCTTCCTTTACATTGACCCTACAACATCAGAATGTGTGTTGTAGGGTCAATGTAAAAACCACGAATATTATTTGAAGCCTTAAGAGATGGATTTTTTAGTAACTGACTGATTTCATTTGTTTGTGTGTCATCCGCCTCTTCTTTTAACCAAGTACTGGTTGAAATTTCTAATGAAGTGTCCGAAGTTTCATTTATTGTGTTGCAACGTGTTTCGACAACTGGTAAAATCAATTCTTGTTCATCTTGTGGGGTGTTGGAAATTTCTGTTCGGTTAACAGGAAATCTGAACAAGAAATCAGCCAAAGTATTTTCCTTACCTGGAATATGTTCACAGGTAAATTGAAATTCAGATAAATACAGTAACCACCGTGAAACAATGTCAATAGGAGACGCAATTTTTTTGTAGTGTAGCAGTGGTTTACTGTCGGTTAGAATTTTAAAGTTGGTGTTGTATAAATATGTTTTGAATGCGTGAACTGATTTATATATAGCGAATAATTCCAATTTTATAGCAGGATAATTTCTCTCTGAGTTTGATAGAATCTTACTGTAATATGAAATGGGATGCAATTTGCCCCCATGCTCTTGCAATAAAATACCAGAAATTGCTTGACCTGACGCACCTGTGTTTAAAACAAACGGTTTATCCCAATCGGGTAATCTAACAAAAGGTTTAGTGAAAATATATCCTGGAGTTTTTTGAATGCCTCTTGATGAGTGGGGGTCCATTGAAATGGAACATTTTTTCTACTTAATTGAGTGAGACATTCTGTCAATTCAGCAAAACCACAAAGACCAAGGAAACGTCTTACTTGTTTAACAGTACGTGGTTGTTGAAAGCTAGTAATTCGTAAAATATTTGAAGTGATTGGTTGAATTTTGTTGTGAGAGATATTAAAACCAAGATAATCAATAGTTGATTTGAAGAAAACACATTTTTCTAGAGATAATTAATTTGAGGTTGTATTTGATTAAAATGTCAAGTACGGAACGAATTTTGTTGTGCATTTCTTGAAACGAGTGAGCCCCAATAACAATGTCATCTTGATATGCATATATGCCTGTTGTGCCACTAAGTTTAAGTTCATCAATTAACAAATCTACTAATGCTTGAAAAATACTTGCGGCTGTTTTTAAGCCAAAAACAAGTCTTCTATTGGCAAATTTGCCAAACGGCGTCGTAAATGTTAATACATCTTGCATTTCCTCAGGAAGTAAAATTTGCCAATAAGCTTTACAAAAATCAATGGTCGTGTAAAACGCATATTTTGAAATTTCATTTATCAAAGTAGAAATTTTTGGCAAAGGATAAGTAGAATTTTCCAAAATAGTATTGAACAATCGTAGGTCCAAGGACATTCTATATGAGGCTGGTTTATGTGGATTTGTTGGGTTTTGTTTCTTTTTCACAAGCACCATAGATGATGACCATTGTGAAATATTCTTATGAATGAGTCCTGCTTCAATTAGTTCATTAAGTTCCTCTTTAATTGTGCCTTGAATGGCATGAGGAATTTCAAAAGGCAAAGTTTTAATTGGGTTATGAGAACGAAAATTGAATGTGGGGATAACCCTATCAGTACAGCCAATTGTTTTTAGTGTCTTAGAGAAAGCCGCTGATCTATCCAGAAGTGTTTCCAACAGTAGTTGTTTTTGATCAGAACTTAAATGTTCTAACTTAAAGTCTGTTTTAGAAAGTTCATCTTTTCGCTTTTTTAAAATATCCTCAGAAGGTGTAATGAGATTGCACATAGGTGTGTTATTGTTAGGACTTCCACAGATATTTTTATCATTTGCATTTTCATTTGTTTTTAACAGAAATGATGGGGTGGCTTCACCGAAAACCTGTCCTTTATTAAAGTGAATTATCGTATTACCAAGATTACGTATAACTGTAGGAAAACATGAATTTTTGACCCTGTGTAATGCAGGGTGAATTTCAATATCATGCGAAGAAATAGCAGGCTGAAAGAAAATTTCCGAAATATTTTCTCTTGTGTCTTTTAGGCATAATTTAACAATGGATGATTCTTGCGGTTGTAAAATCATTTTTGATTTAAGTATGACAGTATTATCAATAATTGTGTGACAATTGGTAATTTTGGGAAAACAGTCTGGAGAAATAAATTTTGCCTGAAAATTGTGAAACTTTGGACAACCATTTTTCGTGTCAATAATTACATTATTTTTTGATAAGAAATCATATCCCAAGATACCTGCAAATGTACTTTGCTTAAAATTCGCAACATAAAAAGGATTTTTAAAGTGGTGCTGGTCAATTTTAAAGGAAATTTCCGAACAACATGAAAATTAAAGTTGAGAATTAACAGTGTGAATCATTACGTTCCGAGATAGTAGTCGTGTTTTAGTATCACACTTAATGTCATTATATGCAGACATTGTCAAAAGAGAAACAGAACTACCGCTGTCAATTAGCATAACATAATAATTATTTCCAAATTTAACTTTTATTGTGGGTAAAAAGTTCTCATCATAAACATTGTTTATGCGCAAAATGTTTCTTTCATTCACATTCTGTGTTGCTTTTTCATTAATATTTTTATGATCATTACTCTCATAATTTTCAATATTCTGAAAATTTTTAACCCTTTCACCACTGCATACATTAATTTTATCAAAATTAGTGGCGTATGGTCGAGAAGAGGTTGCTCCGCCACCATTTAGCAGCTCCTCATGAAGTTTAAATTTTGTTGTGGTCGAAAGTTTTGTGACGGCGAAGGTCCAAAATAATTGTGTGGCCTGAAAGTGTTCGAAGCACGAACAGAATTGATAGGTCTGTATGTTGTCCTAAATGTGTGCTGAAATCCATTATTTTCGGGTCTGGTTGATCTAAAATTCTGTTGAGGAAATTTCATGTTTTGCTGTCTATAATTTTGACCGGCCCCATACGGAAAACCTTGTTGGAAATCTCTGTTTCTATTATCTGAATTATTAATATCCCTCAAATGTCTTTTGAATTGAAAACATTGAGACATTGTGTGATTAAGCTTCTGGAAAAAGCAGCAAATTATGCTACCCTGCTGTGGAGACATGTTTTGTGGTGTAAAGTATTGCCCAGTATAATTAATTCCAAAAGCTTGAACAGCTTAATCATTACCTTGATCACTTGTAGTGCCTGAATGTGTAGAAGTAATTTGCATGTTTTGCACCTTATTAGTTAAATTCTCAATTTGATTCTTTAATTCCTCCAGTATTTTATTCTGACTATTTGATTCTTCCTTTTGTGGAGAAGATGCAATATGCATTAAATTAAGACTTTGTTCAGTCAACACTATTTTTTGCACTTTTCCTGCTAATGACGAAAAATTCTTTGTGTCCTCATGAATTAATTTTTGTTTCATTTTTAACGGAAGTGCATTAAGTAACTGAAATGACTGAATCTGATTGAGTGCTGGAGCATCTTCCAGTAGATTATATGTTCTACTGGTCAAAACTTGTATCAATGAGCTAAATTTCGAATTGATTCACCTGGCATAAGCTGAATGTTGTGAAGTTCTGCAGAATTTGACAGTGGGGTTGAATCATTTCTAAAAAATGCACGTAGTTGTATGACGTCAAATGAGGTTATATTTTTGCATGTGGGATTCGAGGCATACCAAGATAAAGCGGAACCCGCTAATTTTGACTTCAAAAAAAAAGAAAAGTCATTTCATCTGACCATTTGTTTATTTGTTTAAGGTCTGTGATTTGTTGAATAAACCACTCCAATTTATCCGGTTCCCCATTAAAATTTTCAATTTGAATACTAACGGCAGTTTGCTGAACACCTGTGTTTAAAGCCATGATTATGTTGTAGGGAGTACCACGTCTAGTTGTTGGCGGTGAGAGAATCACAAAGGCCATGCACACATGACATCAACAATTTAATCAAAATCCCTGCTCTTATTCAAAAAACCCATGAAAAAAATGCCCTTATCCACCCTACCAAACATCATTTTCTATTTGTATATACATTTTACTCATTTCAAACCTTTCAAAATTTTAAGCAACAATGTTGCATATCTATGTCAACAAAATATATCAAATAATTAAATATCAAAGTAAATGCACAAAATATCAAGATCAATAATACACAGAAAAATATTCAAATACATAATATTGCAAACCCAATGGTTGTTCAAGTCCAATTTAATTTTTGTTCAAAATGGAACAATGTTGGACGGCTGGTCACGGGCACCAATTGTTAAGTTGTTTACTTGATGAATTGATTAGTTAAACATATAAATTGTTAAATTGTTAACTTGATATTTAAACACATAAATTGTTAACTTGATATTATATAATATATAAACACTTAAATATATAAAACTGCAGTTCATTAGATTAAAAAATTGCATTTGTTAAATTAATTTGTTCTTATATATTTTAAATATCCTCTTTAATAAAAATGAAAACAAAGGGAAGATATCATGCATAAATATAAAAAAAGGAAGAGTTAATAACGTCAGACATGAATGCAAAAAAATTACTCCTAAAAAAAGGAACTAAAAGGTTTATTTATATTGATACATAAAAACAATCATTGACATTAACTTATATATCTCTGGACTACATATTATCAGGGGCCCCCTTTTCTGAAACTAATAATAATGATTCGCGAACATAATGTGAAAAAACACATATTGTATTAACCTGGAAGTTCAAAAGTCCGAGAAATCTTTTTAATATAGTCCTGAAGTTTCCTCTCTTTTTTTTCTTTGGAAAGGGGGTAAGAATTGGATGCAAAAATTGTTGTTCTCCATGAAACACGTAAAAAATATATTGATAAAGGAAAAGGTCTTATCTGTTCGGTCCCTGCGATCTCCAAAATGGTCGGACTCCTCCTTCGTCAATTGTTATGCATCACACAAGTCCGCTCCTTATTCTACAATCCAGACGGGGGATATTACACGATAGAGCATTTTTAGACTCTTTTTCGTGCAAAAAACTGAGCAAAAAGAACACAATTCGAACCGTCCCCACCGGAACGAAGTGTATGCACCATCTTTTCCATTTTTCCTATCATCCAGCAGCGCGTCTCGAATCTCGAATAATCTTTTTTCAAGTGAAGGGATCTAACCCCTCTTCACATCCTGGACATGCGTCACAGAAAAAAACGCCTGATTGGACACACTTGTGTTCAGGCGCTATTTCAGAGTGACCTTATAACCTCCCCCGCTCGTAATGAGGGAGAAAGTGAGCTTTTAACTGTCCTCCTGCACGTAGGCACTCGACAATCTTGCACCAAGGAAGCGAAAACATTTATTGTAGCAGACAATACTACACACACCTATGTCCAAACGTCGTGAGAGTTTTTAAGAACGAGAGAGTGTTTTTAATTTCACGCACTCTGATAATACCGAAGAATTTGCCATCCAAGTTCAGAAGATAACAATTCCCTTTAAAATTACCATTTACCAGGTTCAGGGCGAGACACTCAAAGGGGCAGGCGTACATTTGGAAAAACCATATTTTTCCCATGGACAACTATAAATGGCGTGTTCACGTGTGTCCAGACCACAAAACCTCTACATCCGTACAAAAAACGTGAAAGAAAAAACGTAGTATACAAAAGTGTGTTGGCATAGATAAACAAATTACCTAACTATAACAGTATACACTCCTGTTAGTCGTCCAATTATGTATTGTCAACAGTCAAAACTTTTAATTTCCCGTTTCAACAAGTAACGAAACATTTACATTCGTGAATTTAAAAAAAAATTAATAATTCAAATTCTTCGCGCACGAAGTCGCGGGTAACAGCTATTCTTTATATAAATAAAAGTCAATGTGGGTATGTATGTTTGTATCTATGTTCCACATCTCCTCCTAAACCACGGCACTGATTTCAACCAAATTTCCCACACTTATTAATTAAGACAAGAGGAAGATTACTGTCAACTTCTTAAAGCTCAAAAGTTAATTAAACAGTCAGTCAATTAAAAAGTAACCGAAACCGTTTTTCCGTTGTAAGTTCGGAGCAAATTATCCCCCGAAAATTATTTTTATACCATCTTAAAGTTCAAAATATTATCTTAATGATATAAATTTTATATCTGTGACATTTCTCCTTCAATTTTTATTAATTTTTCAAAATTTAATAAAAAGTTGACACACAGACGATTTTAAAATAAATCAAATTTAATGATACTACATAGAGTTGATACTAATGAGTTGCTAGGCAACGGTGTAATTACTTTGCCATTATTTTTTCTGTTTATTTTTTTCAAATATCGTTTGACAATGTTTTCATTGGTTCTTAAAGAATTCTAAAGCTTATTTAATTAGTTTAAAAAATCACTGCAGTTCACATCACGTGTCATTTTTACCTGCGTTTCCTAAGAAATAATAAATCCTTAAGCCTTAATAATATATTAAATAAGAAAGTGTGACTGTCTGTCTGTTTGTTACGGTTTCAAGGCCAAATTACGTGTGGAATAACTGATTTTTAATGTCAAACACCACGTGATGATAAAGAAAGCCGCGATTATGTGATCTTTCTGAGAAAATAAACAAATAATTTATTTATGAAATAATAACTGAAATTACTCAACTCGACGCTTGATTTTCATTTTTCGAGTTTGCAGTTTATTTAATTTTAGTTATTTATATTTGTATCTTTTCCATATCAGATTTTATTCAAGAAACTGTCGATAAATTGACACCGGGACAGAAATATATTGATAGATATGATATAGCTGCAAGAGTTTTTAGATTAAAATTTAGAAACTAATGTTAATTATAACTAAAGGAAAATATGCGACGATATAGTAATTTGTTTTATGTATTCTTTTTAATGGTAGAAGTGGATGACATATAGCATGATGGATGATATATTCAACAGATTATAAGGGCCTGATGATACCATTGAGTACAATGATGTAATTTACAGTAACGGAGAATATATGAGGAATAGAGAATGGTAGTTGAATTGGTAATTTTGGCACTGATTAATGAAAGTTTAGGTCAGATAAATAAAAAAAAATATGATGTCACAAATGGAAGGAGGTATTACAGAATTACAGAATATCTACCTGTAGATACGCTAATGGGCAATAACAAGTAACATCAACTTCTTCATATAACTGATAAGTTCTTCAACTCCTTAGAATTGTCAGGGGTGTCTTCCGACAAGCTGAGATTAAAGTCGATGTGCTAGTACTATTGGTACGTAACCTCGATGTACCGAGACTGCGCACTGTTAGAAATTGCACACCTATGTCCAAACGTCGTGAGAGTGTTTAAAAACAAGAGAGTGTTTTTAATTTCACGCACTCCGATAATACCGAAGAATTTACCATCCAAGTTCAAAAGGTAGCAATTCCCTTTAAAATTACCATTTGCCAGGTTCAGGGCCAGACACTCAAAGGGGCAGGCGTACATTTGGAAAAACCATATTTTTCCCATGGACAACTATATATGGCGTGTTCACGTGTGTCCAGACCACAAAACCTCTACATCCGTACAATAAACGTGAAAGAAAAAACGTAGTATACAAAAGTGTGTTGGCATAGATAAACAAATTACCAAATTATAACAGCATACACTCCTGTTAGTCGTCCAGTTTATGTATTATCAACCGTCAAAACTTTTATTTTCCCCTTTAAACATGTAACGAATCATTTACATTCTTGAATTTAAAAAAAATTAATAATTCAAATTCTTCTTGCACGAAGTCGCGGGTAACAGCTAGTCGATTATAAAATTCTATCTTTACAAATATTAAAGTCGAGCCGAACCAATTAATAAATTGCATACCTATAAATGAGCAGATTTATTGGAGATCCGACTGTTGGCATCTAACGATTTCATCAACCATCCTTTAAGGTTTAGAACGCATCGCTTTGGTCAACAGTGCACCTAAATATAAAGAGCAAATTAACCGTGCCACTTCCCAGAATACTTTTTTGACGGCATCTACAAAGTGGTATATTGTAGCAAACATGACCCACTTTTCCAAAATAAAGGAAGACTAATCTATACATTCTCTCTACTATAATGAGCTCTGCCAGGAAAAACAGTACCTTCGCTTAGAACCTTAGTACCTTATTTTTTAAAACTGAACGGCTTAAAAGCATGAAGAATTTTGCGACAAGAATTATCCAACCTTCGTGGCGCCAAATCCTTCCGAATTCTGGTTTAGCAGATACAATTCCTAGTTAATCGGTAGTACCAGTTATTATTATTTATGGACTTTAATGTTCATGGTAGTAAACCGATGCATAGTGATTCAGGAGAATTAAAATCTTAAAAAACAGTCAGCATTTTAGTCAGTTATGTACGATCTAGTTTTATTGTCCGATTTCATTCAAAAACATAATTCTACTCAAAACAATCAGCGGGTTTCTCTCAAATAATTTCCTCTAGTATTAAATGGTTTCGTTTAAATTAAACTACATCGAGATTCATCCTCATATGACTGAGTTAATTAATAGATATACTGAAGCTACGGGGATCTTTCATTCACAGGGAGAAAGTAAAACCTTCAACTTCTCTATAAGACGCAACGTAATTAGTCATTAGGAGTAAAGCTTAAAATCAGTCAACAGAAAAAATAGAAACAATTTTAAAAAGAAAGTTAGCTAAAAATTTGAAGTAGAACAACAAAAAAACCAACCAAAATTATTTTTATTTATAAGCAATACAATTTACAGAGTAAAATTTAGAAAAAAAAATTAGATAAAATGAATACATGTTGAAGTAGTGCGCAATTGTAGCAGCAAAACAAAAAACAATGGAAATCAAGATTATACAAAGAAAGCCAAGAAAAAAAACCCTCAGAGTTAATCGAATTAAACCAAAACCAAGGAATCCATTCTAGTCCACTTTTTCAAGGGCTAAGAACTATTCGAAATGGATTCAAAATAATAATTGGGATATTTTTCTGTAAGAAGCTAGAATTACGCCAAACATAGCTTCTCGTAGCCCGAAATTTCCCAAACAAAGGACAATGGAGATCTGTACCTCAAAAAGCATATTTTCAAAGGAAAGAGAAAAACACACACATCAAAACTCTAATATGATATATTTAAAATATCAGCCATCTGGCTATATTAAAATTAGCCATCATAAATAAAAAACTTAGCCTATGCCCATTTAGGGTAAGAACATTCAACCGAAATTTTGAAACTTACGCTGGCTTTTAAAAACGCAATTCAAGCATTGATGCAAGAGTTCTACAGCCTAGATACACGAAAATCAAATCGAAATTAAACTTGGAAATGTCTTTAAAATGCATTGCACAATCGACAAGTAAACAGAAGGTGGGAGCTTTACAAAAGAAAAAAAAGTTTTTTGTGTCATTTACATACGTTTATGCTGCATGTCGGTGCTTGTGGATTGGATCGCCCAAGTTTCAAGATTAAAAAGGGCTAAATTGTTACAATTTTATGCACAAATTTCGTTGTAAATGTTTAAGTGGGTTAAACCCCATACTAAATACACAGTATTTAAAAAATGCATCAAGTTCTTTAGCATCATTTGTTTTGTTTATTTATTTAAAAGAAACGCACAAACGCACACTTCAGAGAGAACTCCAGTTACAGAGTGCAGAAAATTGAGTATTCAACACACATAAATATTAAAGATATTAAAAACCTATTGGAAAATCAAAGGTTGCATACAGTCTTCTAAAAAAACTTTAAAAATATGGAGAGAATATAAAAGTCATAATCACTAAACCATAAAAAAATTATGCATATGCATAAACAAATTAAAAGCTGAACATTCACAGTTACAGAGACAGTAAGAGGCACTCTATGAAATTAAAAGCCATATACAGTGATCTTAATAACATAAAAACAAATTAAAGATTTTGGAATTGAAATGAATAAATCCAGAAAAATTTTTTAAAACATTAAGGATTAAAAGTTAAATACACTCAATCACATAAGTATTAAAAACACACTAGGAATTTAAAAGTTGTAAACTTTCAATCTTAAAAACACGAAAAGACATAGTAAAAATATCAAGTTCCGCAGATAACCTGTTAAAAACTCTATAAACTCTAAATTTTTGTTTATTTATTTAAAGAAGAACACACATTAGAAAGACGAAAGTTCAATCATCATTAAAGATAAACTTCCTTAAAACATAACATTCAATCTTCACCAGGAAGAGGGTATTACTGACAAGTTCGTAAGCACCAGCTTATCAAAAGTGGAACTGCCATGATCTTGCCAGTTGGTAACAGTCGTGCAGAGCACTTATCTCAGTCGTGCTTGGTTGTCATGTAAAAAGATTAGCTTAGTCGATGTCACTATAATCGTAGACGTCCCAAATAAGGGTTAATGAAGGAACCAAGATAAAGATACCCATCATGCTCGTTGACTTCGGAGAGGTCAGAAATTTTCCCATCTGGAGAATGGAAGCTTCTCAGGATATGGCCATTATCGTCAAACTCTATGACAATCCCATGGCGATGAATTAGAGAAATGATGTAGTCTCCTAGGGTGAGCTAGAAAAAAATTAAAACCGTTTAAAACACTAATAGAAATATATTTTAAAGAGAAAAAATGTTAGTTTTCACATTTTAGTCTTGAATTTATAATTGCAAATATTATGGAATCTTGTAAAATCAGTCTTTCCCCTTCTTTTTAATTACCAGGTGGCGCCACTTGCATGGGATCAAAATTTAATTCATTACATCATAATTAAGTTCTAATAATATTAAAATTGTTAGGGCATTGTCATCGAGAACTCGCGAATGCGAGGAAGTTTCAATATTTGAATAAATCAGGGAACGACAGGAAAATCTATTACAATATTCCATCTTTAAAAATATGAAATAGTAAATTTAATTAAAAGCAAAAAGTGTTGAAGTATCTATATTCATTAAATAAGGCTCGGAGTAGATTAACCCTCTGATTGGTTCGGTCTTCTTTCTAAAGCGATTCGAAAAGCGAGCGGCTGCAGAACCTTTATCTATTTTAAAAGTGTCTTCCTCCCAACAGAAGATTTTCCCAAAAGCGCAGCAGATCAAGTCTTTTCCCCCCTCTGAACTGTGGACAGTCAGCAACCCCCTTGGAGGGGTGGACTAACCGCAAGAATCCGTTCTATTCAGCTTGGAACCTATTCAAACTAGGTTTTACTGCTTTCGGAGATCTCACCTGTCGTGTGACAAAATTACACTTCATGTCTTCAAGAGCCCTCTTTCTGCATATTGCCCGTGTCCATGACAAAAATAAACACCGTTAGACTAGACAAATGCCAGACCGTTGGGCCAAAAAATTGAAGGCTATATTACTTATTTTTCATGTCGTGAGTTTCTAAAAATATGAACATCATTGAAGTTGCATGAAAGTTGATATTCTTTAGATGTCTGTGACTTCAATTTATTTGATGTTTATTAATAGTTGTATTTTAAATATTGGCTGTACTTCATATTATTAGTTGTCTTTTTTATATTCTTGATTTCAATTTATTTTCAGTCTACACGTCAGCATATTAGTCTACGAATGTAAAAATTATTTCCTTAATTTTAAGGTTTAACTACAATGCCATTTATATATACTTTACTAATCTCTGATGGCACTATAAAACTTTTCATATTGTTTCTTGATTTAGTATTCGGCAAAAAGTAAAAAATTTAGAGCCGATCACAAATAGAAACGGAGCTTAACTGGCGTAATCCGTTTTGTATGCACATAAACATTTATTATATAGATAGTCACATAATAATCTATATTCCAAAATAGTCAGTAATAATTAATACACATGAAGGATTATAAATAACCTTCTTAACCCCTGAATAATGTTTTAAATAAAACAATATACTTCAAGCCTTTTGTACTGAAACTAGTTATATATGCTTTTTAAGAGGGCGAAATAATAATCCTCAAACTAAAGATTAAATTTAGAAAACCAATGCACTAAATGTCGGAAGAAATAGCTTATTCATATAACCTTTATTTAGTACGCAAGAGATTATCGTATATTATAATAAACGGAAATTTAATTCACCTGAAATTTGAAACTTTGATACTATAGTCCAGGTAGAGCATCCAGTCGCGAATTTTTCAAAATTAAATTTAATTCTTTATTTATAATTTTTTTTATCGAAAAGTAATGGCATATTGAGTTTCAGGGTCATTAGAGTTTTTTTACCCGATTGAAACGAAAATTGGGCAATTAAGGTTAAAAGACCACATACCAAATTTCATTTATCTAAGTCGTTGCGTTTGGGAATTATAGTGTTCACAAGCATGCGATTACAGAAACCGACCGACAGTCAAAGTTTCAAGAGATTTCGTCCAAAATTTAATACGGGCCTACATTCCTAATTTTTGAAACTGTGTACCAAATTTTATGTATCTAGCTATTGAGTTTTGAGTTATCGTGTTCATATGAACCCTAACAGACAAATTTCCCGTTTACGGACTTTATCCAAAAATTGATTGATATATACTAATTTTGTATAAAGTCCCTACACCAGATTTCGCCTTTCTAGCTTTAACCGTTTTTGAGTTACCGTGTTCACAAACAAAATTCCAAAATTGTGTTTTTCGGACTCAGGGAGGTCTAAAACGTGGAGATTAATCAAAATCTCGTGTTGAAATTTACGATCGACGATTATAATTCTTTCTCTTTGTATACTTCGTGTACTAGAAAGTAAAAACGATCAAACTTTTTTCTATCAATTTTACGAAAATGCGCTAGCTACGAAGTAAAGTGTTATTGAATTTTTTTTTCTACAGACAATTTTTTTGCAAACTTCGCAAAAACAAAGCATAAGGAGAAAAATTTAACACCTATTCGAAATTAATCAGGTGCCTTTTCACAATTTATAAATGTCTTGGACGTTATCGGTGTGATATTCAAAAACATTTTTGGGCCTTTCCATACCAAATATAAATCAAATTTAACTAACATAAAACTGACACTTTATTGTTTTTCTTAAAAAATAAAATTATAGATCTAATTCAAATATATCATACAGCTTGGAAAATAAATAAGAGTCTCATTATTATCCATTAAAGTTCAGAATGAAAATAAAAACCTGTATATAAATCAGAATTTTATTTAAAAAAATTATACTTTACAAATCACAGCACACACACAAGATATTGTGATAAAACACACTGTCTAGCATGTGACGGTGGAGTTTGGAAATAATTCAATGCCTGAGACTACTATTATTATTAGAAGTACTGTCTTCAAACTCGTTAATAACGTGTCGGGATGCATCATAGATTTGTAACACATATTAGTGGATTCTTGTCTCATAGCATTTATTAAAATTCAGCTCGCAATTGGCATAAGAGCTACCAAAGGCAATGCAATTCAGGCATTTAGATTTGATCACTTAATGAAGAATGCATATCAGCAAACCTATAACGCTCAAGGAACTAGTGCATAAATTCAGTATCATTGAAGTAAGCATTGATATTTTCTAAGAAATGGTTTTGTGTTTTTACATTTTAAAAAAAGAAATAAACATTTTCACTGACTATTGAAATAAACTTAAACTGCAGATGTTATCAGACTCTTAATAAGATAACTAAAAGTCTGTTAAGATCACTGAAACGTTAAATTTAGTTGATATAATTCTTTACGTTTCCATGTAAACCAAAATTTTCTCTAACAAAAATACAATATTTTAAAACGTAAAAAATAAAATTTTCATACCTTTTCTTTAACATTTGTTTCAATGTTTGTTCAAAGTGAGCAAAAAATAAATTGAATAATAATTATTTGAAAAAATAATTGTTTTTTTCGGAATTTATTTCATTTTGATGAATTTAAAAGAAATTCTAAGTAGTGTAATATAGAAAAATCATCTAGTAAAAAAAACTGCTATAGTTTTAAAAAATCACACCTAAACCTTAAAGTTATTTTTTCAATTCAATGTTATATAACGAAATAAACAACCCCCTCTTTTCTTATCACCCCCGGCTTCTCAAATTTTTCTATGCTTGAATGGGGTATTGAAAGAGATTGGGCCACAAAATCTATTTTACTTAACAATTCGATTAAAACATTGATGCATTGAAATAAAATCTTATATAACATAAGTGTATTACAGGGAAAACACTTGAAACATAATACAATTTCAATCCAGGCTGACAAATATTAAACCGAACTTATACAGAATCCAAATTCGGACACACACAACTAGAAAAAAAATCCAAAACTGACCTTCTTTCTGAAAGAAGACCTCAATGCAGATAGCGTTAAAATGCCCCAAGCCAAAGGGTGTGTGGGGTCTTGGATCCTGTGGTATCTCTAATTTGCAGTAAGTACATTCTTATCAGCACTCATTGTGTGGACCGCTACCCTACCCAGCTAATCAATCAAAATGTGAAACCAAGGAAGGGGGAAGAAATTCGGAAAAATACGTTTCTCGCACTTTAGAGACAGTTCACAAGAGACGTAAATATCCGGGCTGACCGCTTTCGGCATGTCTCTGACCACACGCTGAAATGCGTGTTTCCCGCTTATGGGATAGTCTAAGGTCGACGTAGAAATACGTGTGAAACTCTCAGAGGGTTAATAGACGTTTATCCCTCTCTGGTTTCACCTACCTACCCCAAATGGTGAACGGCTGATGAAACAATTTAATAGACACGTTTAACGAAGTAATTTATTAACAATAAATTCATTTTGCACAATAAATTCGATTGCGCGTAAATCTGAAACGTCTTACCTTGTACGCAAAGACTCTGAAAGTATGATTATCCACAAGTTCTGACAGCTTGACCAGCAAGTTAAAGAAGAAGGTGCAAATTCGCCCAATGAATCTCTTCAAATTGGGGTATTCAGAAAGACGATCTACAAACAGGGGATTGGTAGAATTCTTAGCTGAAGTAAATCCAATCCAATATCCTCTACTGGAACTTGGCCTAATATTATCAGGCTCAGCTGGCAGAGCATCAGCAAAGACTTCCAACTTTCCCTTCTTTTCTTCTTTTATATAGAGCCTAAAAATATAGAAACTTGTTAGACGAAATACGCCATAAGAATTAACACATGTTGATCCGCATCTGCCATCTACATGCCTACGGAAAAGACACTTACCAGCGGCTGAAGCAAAATACGAACATTTAGACTGGAGAAACTTTGGAGTAAACGACGCCGCAGCGAGTTCCAGAGGAAATAGCACATACCTTGTCTAAGCGTTAGAAATTTAGAAGGAATTCTTCCTTAGATTTCATGCTATTGGTTTTGTATAGAAGTTCACTACCACTTCGTGGATCTTATTACCAATTTCGAAACCTGTGATGGCAGAGAAGAATTTTTAGAAATGTACTTGTTTTCTACCCTTTACGAATTAGATTCAAAATATCATTAGAAACGCGATGGGAAGCTTTGAAATGTGAATCGTATCCATTAAAATTCTTGTTAAGTTTTGCTTTCCTGCTACAGATTATAAAAGCGCAGAGGTAGGAATAAGAATAGACTCCGTCACAAAATCATGAAGAGTATGATTTCAACAAACTCTAAGAACCAGGCTCATTGCTGAAGTTTACAAAAACTATCTGGAAAACAAATGGAACCTTAGATGTTACGACTGTATTTACCTAAGATTCTACGGTTCATCAATTTGCACACAAGTAGAAATTTTCCATCTTTCGACAGCTGCACGCCATTTGGGAAATTCAGATTCTTAGCCAAAACTTCAATCTCTCCCGAATGTATAATATAGCGAATAACCCTGATGAAGAAATTAATTGAAAAATGAATTTAAGTCTTTAGATGTTTCAACATTACAGAGCAAGACGACGCAATTTCAACGAAAACTACTTACCGTCCACCTGCTTCGTTTTCGAAGATAAGGTAAAAAATTGTTGAGATGTCCCATTTCGTAGAAGCATCCGTGAAGTAAATATTACCACGGTCGTCAATATCCAAGTCGTCGGGAAATTTAAGCTCATGGCTTTCGACATGAACGTTACTAGGAAGTATATTGTTCAAGGCACCTGCAAAACATAGACTCATTAGACATTGCACTGAAGAGGTTGATGCAAACCGTCTGCAGACACAGGGGTTACAAAAATGGACTTGCATCCGATTAGATAAGTTAAAGAACTAGAACTTTTGTCAAGATGATAAGCTTTCACGGGAAGTAATTTTGAATTAAAAGGTTAGAAAACCTAAAGTTAATGTCTTCATGCCTAAATAAAAAACTATATTCTTCTGCATATATGTTAAAATATGGCAAGTTAAGACACTAAGTACAGCTTTCTGGGCCTTGTACGTTGCGGTTTTTTTTTAATAGCAAACGGTTGACGAAGGATTGGTCAACGACAGATATTAGGTTGAAATTTAGATCCTTTCAGCCTTTTCAGAAACAAGTTATAAACGGTTTGGTTTGGGGTTTAGTGCACAAGGGCTGGTATTTTGTCGAATTATAAATGGTAGAGGCCTTACGCTGGCTACACACACAGCGGATTTTTATCGCGCGGAAAATTTATAGCGCCGCCGTTTCAACAGTAGTGCACTGATGTAAGTTAGAGCTTTCACACTGAGCGGAAAAATAAACGCGCGGACTATTTACCGCCTGCGGTAGATATGCAGTCGCGGACTGACTCTATCGTCTGCGGAAGTTTTTCCGTCGCCATCCAAGTAGAGGCGTACGTGGCGAAATGAGAGCTTACACACACGGCGGTTTTTCAACCGCGTTGTTTTGTTCAGTGTGATTTTCATCTTTGTTTGTATAAATTGCTTTGGAATTGTTTTTTTATTGTGAAGATGTCTGACCTTATAGATAATGAATTTTTAATTTCGTTAATCCAAGAAAAGCCTATTTTATGGTATAAAACGCTTGAAATTCACAAGGACAGAAATGCTACTGAAAACGCTTAGCGTGAAGTTTTCCTGGAAATTCGAACCGACTTTGAACTATTGGAAGAAAAAGAAAGAAAATATTTTGCTAAGTACGTAGTTTCTCACATATACGTAGTAGAAAGTGGGTCATAAAAAATCGATTTTCAGATTCTAGAAGTGTCCTAGTAGCGCACAATATTAAAATATTTTACCTATATAAATATTTTAGTATATAATATAAATATTTTTACTATATATTTGTACCTTATTTATAATGCATAAAGAACATGCTAACATTATTCTGTTGAAGCAAAATATCAGATACGATGAACAACTTTCGTTTTACAGAGAACTATATATAACCTTTTCCTTAACGATAAATATGCACTGTAATAAGTAATTATATATGATATTCGAAATATTTATAATTTTGGGAAAATAAATAGTATACTATTGAAACTAGGTTGAATTTTATTGTGCAATATTGGACTCAATTTTGAACATTATAACAAAAGTCTTATATTTTACACTGTTTCAATATTGTAAAACAATAGTATTTGTTTACAAAATATTACTGTTTTTTTTTCAAATTTTACAATATTATATTACAGTGTACATATAATATTAAACAGTGTTACTTAGGTGGCAGTGATTACACTTTGTAGTGGTACAGGATCTTTATCCACATTGTAGGCATTTCTAGATTTAATTATTTATTTGTTTTTATTACTGTGACATCCATGGTTGGCTATCATTAATAACCGTTTTATTTGTGAAAACATAAATACTATTAAAAATTAGTAAAGGTATTACGTTTTTTAAAGAAGTTTTATTATGCTTGTCAGTAACATTTCACAATTAAATATAAAAGTTTTCTCTTACAAAAAAGAAGGAGAAAAGTTTTCTCTTGGAATACTTGTATTAAATAAGAAAGCGGCATATTTTACAGTCATCTGTTGTCGCTGACATGGCCATCAGAATGTCCTTATATTTTGGACATCTGCCAGGAAACTTTTCCTACACTTGAAACAAAATATTTGCATACAATGTTTCTGACATCGTTTGTTTTGAGGCCTCCTCTTGTAGTATTCTCTCCTCGAATATCGTCCAGCCCTATAATTGACATTGTATCCTCAATCATGTATCCATCTCTATCCCTAACATAATTATGAAGAATAATGCAAGCTTTAACAATATCATTAGCAAATTCCGGTTGGACATTGAAAGGTCTATGGAATATTCTCCATTTATTGCTGAGGATACCGAAAGCGCATTCTATGAACCTTCTTTCTCGGCACAATAGATAGTTGAAGATTCTCTTTTACTGTCAAATGTAAAGCATATGGTCTTAGCAAAAGTTTATGTAGCGCAAATGCTGCATCGGAAACAAAAAAATATGGCAATTTCGGACTTTCTGTGCCTGGTAGGCATTTCTCATCAGGTAGATTTTTTTCAACTGCTCTCTATTGATTTCCACAGCTGAGTTTGTTTAAAAACTGACGAGTCGCAGTCCTTTCCATAGCTACCAACATGTACAAAAACAAAACGGTACTTACTATCTGCAATACCCATTTACACAATTGAGTAGTAGTCTTTTTAATTAATATACATAGATCCACTTTCCATTGGAATCACTATGCGGATGTGTTTCTCATCTACTGCTCCTATGCAATGGGGAAAGTTTGCTGTATGTTCAAATCCACTCTCTACTGATTCCCACATTTCTTTCGTAGGGGGAGGTTAGCACTCGCTTTGCATAACCTTCCACAATGCTTGACCTAAAAAAGACCTCCTTACCTAAAAAAGATATATATTCTTTTTTAGGTAAGGAAGTGATGAAACGATGGAAAAATCTACGTGACGCCTTCTCTAAGGCTGAAAAGAAGCCAAAAGAAGATAAAAATAGTGGCTCACAAGCCAGCAAAAAGAGAAAATATGTTTTTATCGATGAACTACAGTTCTTAAAAAAATATTCGAAAAAGCAGAGACTACTGAGAGTTTCATCATAGAAGAAGAGAACAAGGCTGAAACCGATAGGTCTTTATAAGAAACTCCTGAGAACATAGACCGCGAAGTAGGCCTAATAACTGGAACAAAGGAAAAGGCTGCTTCCAATACTCAATGACGAAGAAAAGATAAAAAATAGACGAAATAGATTTGAAGATCTAAAACGCATGGTAAAAAGCTGTACCTAAAAGACCAAACTCCCAAATGTCTCTCTTTCATAGTCTGCTGCCGCATACAGAGGGTTTTGATAGTAATGAATGGCTTCAATTCCAAATGGAGGTTTTTCGGGTCATTTCTAATATTAAGAATCAGAAGGCTGAAACTCCTCATTATGAAGGTAACATTACGCAATTCACTTCCCAGTTCCAGCAACAGAGCCAACCAACGCCATACCATCCTCAACCACAGACCTTTCCTCAACCACTTCAACAATCTTCCACAACTCCTTCTACTTCGTACCACTCACAACCTCCACATCGCCCACCATCTATCCCCTTAGTTGCTACTCTAAATGCAATGCCTATTCCACCATACCAACCAAGGCAAAACCGTACAACATTCACAACTCAATCTTCGTACCTCTCAACTCCTTCACTTCTTCCACACCAAGACCCATCGCCTTCCCTCTCAACGAAAAAGAAAATGAAAGAAACTACAGCAGCTGAACACTACGAACACTTCGCTAAGTACATTGCTGAAGAAGACTGTGAAAGATGTTCTTCAATAAATTCCAACGATTCATCTAGCACAATGGATGCCAATTTCTAATTGCATATTTGTATATATAGAGTGAATTTGTGTGTATAAAGTATATCTAAGCATATATAAAGCTATATTCATATATTCATATATTTGTATGTTTTTTTACGGAAATGTATCAATAAATAGTTATCTTCAAAATTCTTTTGAAAATGATTATCCCACACTTTATTATAAAAGGTGGGTTGTAATAACTATGTACGGAAGCAATTATAAGTAAAACATTTTATTTATTTTACTCAATGGTATTTAAGAATTTCTAACTTAGAAACTTCAAAAAAGTTATGTTTATTTACCTCAGTTTTATTGCCAGCATTTCTACAGACTGAATGCAATTCCTCATTTTGGTATTTTTTCGCTGAATGGTATCTTTCAACCGCCCATGCAGTTCGTCAAAGTAAGTCATCGACTTTCTGAAGTAATTGAAGAATTTCGTATCATCCTTCCTCAACTCTTCAAACAACGTATGGAATGCTCCTCTCTTCTTTCATTAATTGGATGAACCCAAATAAGCCGATTTTTTCTTTTCCTCTGCATTCGACGACGGAATAACAATAAAGCTAGAATTTGCTTTCTGATCATTTCAAACAATACCAAGGAGTAAATAATTTAAGCTAAACTAAATTGATTTGATGATGAATCCACGCTGCCAATAGTCGAACAGTCAACAGCTGACTCATACGACGAAAATTTTACCGCCGTGTGTGTAAATGCTAGATTTTCGGTGAGCGGCGCGATAAAAATCCGCTGTGTGTGTAACCAGCTTTAGAGTCTCGTCGTTCATTGCCGCAGGACGCAAACAAGCGTGCAATGACTGGGTCATCAAAATTCAACTTTTATTTATATGGGCTAAAGTCAACGGACTTTGGAGCTTCCAATGCATGGAAGACCATATTTGGGATGGGGAAGACCATATTTGGGATATTTGATATCTTAATTCTCAAAATGCATATTTTAAAAGAACTACTTCACGCGAAGTCAATGTAGGAAGACATTGAAGTTTATAATGCCACGTTTCGATCACAATAAAGTTTATCTAATACTCTTTACTTTGTTACGTGATTATCCATTTTATAAATGCATTATGCTAGCACGTCTGTAAAATATACAGTAGGAGTACATAAGCTTCAAGAGCAGTTTGAGAGATACGTTACTACAAGAGATACCCGTTGTAAAGTTCATGGTAAATATTCCATAGTAAGCGTCGCAGAAATACAAGAGACCATCTTTTCCTTTCCTCAAGCCCAATAGTCTTCCACACTTGCGTTCTTCATGTGGTATAGCTGGAAATATATAAATAAGAGACATAATATGAATCAGAAAATATGAATAACATTCGTTTACATTTAGACACTTGCAAAACGAGTCAATTGTACGTTTGTTTGTGTAGGGGCAGGTGTTGTATCTTAGTCAGGGTTGTACCTCGGTTAATTGTCGATGTATCAAAACGAGAGTATAGAGAAATGTCGTTTCTCCTCCCAAAATGTTTAGTTTAGAGTTGCAACACTGTCATCTTGCTCGTAGTCATCTCGGGTTAAAAGTTTTGAACAGAAATGAAAAAATAATTTTTCGGATGCCGGCGGAAGCTTCTCGATGTGTTGAATTTTCCTCCTGTTTCCAAGAAGAATATATATATATATATATATATATATTCACCTGTTCCCCTTTTAGCTTTATAACTGACAAACACATTGAGAGTATTTTTTATCAATAAAAGCATAAATAATTGCCTGAAAGTAAATTAAATAATATGAGAAGAGGCGGTGTACCTTGTCCAAGTGCATCGTACTGTACATTGGCCACCTGTAAACAGCATAGAGCAGTGTTGTATCAACATCAAAAAGTGGGTTTTAGACAAATGTTTGTCGTAAATAAGCAAACAAAACATTATGCTGGATGGTTAAGGTCCTGCCATATGGAGTCGTAGTGAAATTTGTAACACAGAAAGAAAATGTATTTACATACAGATTTTGAATATGTTTTGAATATAAAAATCGTATATATTGTCCTGACTTTACCTGCACCGAGGCTAATATAAATTTCCGGTTTCGTTTCATAACTATAAAATTGATTAGTTTCTTTTTTTACTTGTTCGGAGAATTGTTTTTTAAAAACTTTTTATAAAGAATTTGTTTGGCTGTTCTATTAACCCTACTAATAATAAAGGAGAATGTGCGTGTCTCGACCCTCTACAGGGCAGACCGCTGGATCTAGAGCAGCATCATTTAGCACAAATATACCGTGGAAGGTGCTAATGTACACCGTGAAGCGATTTTTTCTAAAATGTAATTATAATTTCTTGTAATTAAAAGCTGTGAAAAATGTTTGCGTTTGTTTGTGAAACATTCGAAAATATTATTGCACAAAATAAATTCTTACAACACCTCAAAATTTAAAAATTATCTTTTCAATGATGCAAATGAAATTGACGTCCGATTTATTTTAATTTACGCAATTTATTTTAAAATATATTTTATTCATAATTTACTAAAATGCTTTTGGTTGTTTTTTTTTAGAAAACATGAATACTAAATTATGTATAACGGATTCAACTGAATGAAAATGAAGAGTTTTCTCGGCAGTCAGGTGGTCGCCGAAGGCGGCTATTAGTTACACTATGATTTTTTCTTTTATAACTTTCTTTTTTTAAGACTAGTAACTTTTTTCCTAATCCGAATAATTTTAAGTCCTTAATATGTAACTTGCTTTCGCAGGAACAAAAGTTTCTAGCTAGTTATCTACATATTTTTAAGAAAACCAACATCCTTATTCAGTTGTGATTTATTTCATCTATCATATCTACCTAAATATTGTGCAATGATTTTGAAAAGTTTAGTTTTGTACCCAATTCACGCGTGATAATGTCGCATTTTGTTGCTGTGGACAAGGTACAACGTAGTGTTGTACATTAACCAAAAAATAAAAGTTTTTTTTTTATTTTGCATTTCTGCGCGATAAGTTGGAGGAAATATTAAAGGGATTAAAAAGTTTATTTCCTGATTTTTCTAAAACACCCAAACATTTCGGTTTTAAACTTGATTTGACCACTTTTTTCCAAATAAAAATGTGGCCAAGGTACAGCACCTTCCCCTACATACTTTTGGAAGCAATTTGGATAGATAAACTTGTACAAATGCACGAATCCTACCCTCCCCCCATTAAAGCAGTTAGTTAAAAGCGAATCATTTAAAACGCCAGACACGCCCTTTCATCTCAATTGATGAAGCTCAACCCTTTGCAGTCTTATGTCGAGGTGGACACGGCAATTGACAAAAGTTGTTTTTAATAATGATGGTCTGGTAATATCTAACTGCAAACAAGCTATGAAACAAGACACGACAAGGTCGCTCGGGAGAATCACGTACTAGGAGCTCTATATAATAGACTTTTGGCGTTATGCTGTAAACGACTCGTAACAGTAATTAATCATTTACACGTTACTCGTTTCTACAGTAATTTGATCATACTTACAGGCACGTATAAGGTTGTTTTTCAGCATTGGTTAAATAATTATATAATATTTTTACTTTATTTTTTAAAAAGAAAAATCGGCATAGAAAATTTGTCTCATTGGAAAATTTTTTCGCGAAAATTTAGATGAAATTATTAATAAATTTACTGAAAATGGCTAAGACTAGCTAGAACACTTTTGAAAACCCTTTGGACTGCAAAGGATAAAGAAAATTAAGAGTTTTACATTGTGTACACTATACAGGCAATTACAGAACACGAGAGCCAAAACTAGTTTATATTGATTCGCATAGATATTTAGAATAAAATAGCGTAAAACCCTGAAAAGAAACATATAACTTCAAAGGTCATGTTTAATCCCCTTAGAAGCGTCAAGAATATTTTAATATTCAAGTAAAACGATTAAGTCCGAGATCTGAAAAACGACATTGTTAGTGTAAAACCATCCATCTTCAACCGTTAGTTTACTCACACCAAGTTGTGAGTAATGCAATCTCCTTTTCTGATTATGGAAGATACGCTGTCTGAATTCTGAACAGCGTTCAGATGAAGAGGACAACACCTGAACTGGCAACCCTCTCTCAACACTTTCTTACCACACTAGTGGGAGGACATTTGCCCCCTACATAATATTTAACGTGCAGCAGGCCTCATACGTGTCGGATCATTTGTGTAAATGGCCGAGTTGTTAGTAAAGCACCCCTGCTGTCGTTATAGAATATACACTGTCCTTGTTCTAAGCGATTCCCACTGAAGAGGTGATTCTTACCCAGCATTCAGGAGTTGTGCAGTCATTGCAGATCAACTCTTAGGACTTATCTCAGAAGATCCTTTGACTCTTCATGGAATGAAGTTTCATCCTTATAAAGGCCCATTCAGGAATGCAGAGTCGTGTCTTAAAACCCTTCGCATTTGAATAAGAAAATCATACTTCAGGAACCTTCAAGACGCAATTGACAGGTTTCAACTCAAAACACACCGGCATTTCAACGACACATTAAAACGGCCTGTGGAAAGAAGTAATTCGACCGGTCACGATAGGTTGTGTTAAGGTTCACGAATTAGGACTTTATTTTTGAAAATGAAAGCGCAAGTTTCCAGGAGTTAAAGCACTTCTGTTCCAAAAATTCGATATAGAGTGTGAACAGAAATTAATTCTCCCTCACTTTGGGAATAGAAGTTAATAGATTTGATCGGAAACGAATTTCCATACATTTGAAAATACAAGATAACCATTTAGAAAACTAACATACCGCAATTATTTCCAGTACGAGCAACAGTAGTTATTTTTTCATCTTTGATTTTCACAATTCTTCCGTCTTCTAGGCCAGTGTACATATAGCCTAAAAGAATTCATTGTATTAATAAATATATTAAGATCGAGTTCACAATACAAATTTCTTTTTGGGAGGAATTAATGCAAACGCCAGCCAGCAAGACTGCAAGTTCCTGCAAGCAGGTGCAAAACGAAAGGATATTTAGTCAAATTGAGGAAACTTTCACACCCTCATGAAACACGACAGATTCGGGACCTCTAAGAATTCCTTGAAAAAGACGACCAGCTTCGCTCAATCTATTGTTTTCAACGAGAGGTCCGGTGAAGAAGGAAATGGATTGCTAAAATGAAAGAAGGATTGAAGATGAGAAAAGACATCTCAATGCATTTTTACATTGAAATGTGCCGTTATCACCAGACAATTTTTTATTGTATAAAAATATATAAATGTTTCAAAACATATAAAAAAAGATGTAAACATATAATTTTGCTTAGATCGAGAACAATATATATATACGTAGACATCAAAAATAATTTCAAGGTTTAATCCAATTGTTTTACAGAATTTATTAGTACTTGAAATGATCAATGCATATAGACAAATGACAATTGTCACGGGTAAAATATTTCTTTTTATGTGAAAAACTATGTATTGTTCGCGAGTTTTCTTTGCTGAAGTTGTTTCAAGAAGTATCGAGAAATATTGATCAGTAATTCTACGTGTAGTGCGACTGACACATTTTACGTGTAAGTAAAGTATATGTGATCCAATAACTTTGTAATGTCGTTTTTCGCACCACAAACATCAATATTATCACTTCAAAATAAATTTTCAATTCTTCTACAAAAAAATTCTTGGATTGTCGAGTCGTTTTTATTAAATCTATTAGTTTCAACTACACTGTGCTCAAAAATTTATTCTCATAGAAATAAATCGGAAATGTTCTCTAGTAAAGTTTGCAATATCATATACTTTATTACATTACTAACAGAATGTATGCAATTTAGTTTGGTCATTAATTTTCCCCCTTTCAAAATCACGTGAACTTTGATCACTATTGTCACTTTTAGAATACATCACTCTAAAGCATTTGCCTTATATAGGTATAATTACTTCAATACTACAGTCCGTTAAGAAATTATAATACCACTTTAATTTTGGAAATTACGAAATAAATAAAGGTTCTAATTACAAATTAAGCATGTGAATTAGGATATTACACCATAATTACAATAATTAAGTTTTAATAATCTTGAATAATGCAATAAATGATTAAGTTAACAAAAATATTAGAAATGCATGAAAATACACTGTAAACAAATTATAAAACCACTTGCCTAAAACCCCCAAAGCATTATACATATTAAAAATCTATTATTCCTCCCTTTTCCCTGATAAACTAGGACACTGCTTTTCATTGACATGGGCAGGTGGTTAAGTTCAATTTCGGAAAAATTGTGCCATTCTTTCATTCTTTTATAACGGCTAATTCCAGTTCATTGGCAGATGAAAACTATTTATTATTAGCATACATTTTGCGAAATATCATTCCCCAAAGTTATTCCATGAGTTTCAATCTGGACTTCCACATGGCCATGGCAAAATATTAACTTTTTCTTTTCAAAACCATTCCTGGGTTAATTTAGATGTATGGCAAGAAGCGCTAACCTTCTGAAACATCAAGTTAGCACCGCCTTATAAAGATCCAAACGGCATCAGACGATCATATAACATAGATTGATATTGAGCAGAGCCCATACGTCAAAAAAATCACTACAAATCGCACAATCCGTCATGAGTGAAGGGACTCCAAACTATTACCTATCCATTCTCTGTCGTCTCTCTGAAACATTCTTTCAGTTCTTCCTCAAATCGTGCCAATTGTGTGTGTAGCCATCAAGACCGACAAGATTAAATTTCTTTTCATCAAAAAGTATAATTTGATTCTACTCCTCTCTGCATGACAAATATTTTTAGCATATTTCAATCTTCCTTCCCGATGATGATTCGATAATTTTCGCGTTTTCGTCATTTTCATAAATCTTGTATTAGTATTTGAGTTAAAAATGTTACAAATTGTTACATGTGAAGTTTTTTAACTGAAATGTTCGAAATTTCACGAGTCGAAATTTTTTTTAGTTGAAATTCGAAAAATGTGTTGATCGTCCTGTGCTGTCAAAATCCTATTTCTTCCTGGTCGTTTTATTTTATTTGAATCATTTGTTCTAATTACGACATTCTGAATGGCAGTTTTAGAGCGATGCAATAACCAAGATATTTCTCTTTCATACTTACTTTTCACTTTTAAAATTAAATTTTTCTCACATTGCACTCGGATATCTGTTTACTCCGCGGCTTCTTCAATTAAATCGAAGATAACACAATCAAAACCTGCACCTCTTCTTCTCAGATAATGCTTTCACTAAATACTAACACATTCCCTTTATAATAATTCTGATGTGATGTATAATATACTGATTTTCTCAAATGGTCTCATAATTTCTTAACAGACACCTTATTTAAATTTTCGACAAATGAGTTATTTGAATCAATTATAAGTTAATTTTTAAAGTTGGAATTAGTGCAGAAAGTGTTTCACGATAATTTAATACATACTCTGAAAAGTTTCATATTATGTCTTCTTCAGAAATGCACTAATTCGTTAGTGGTCTTATAATTTCAAAAATACACTGTATCAGAATCATAACCCTCCATTTTTCTGCTTCACTTGGAAAAAAAGGTTTGGAATCACCTCTATTTGATTGCATATTTTCTCTGGCTATAATAATGATAAAAAAGTTGCGCGCGCATATATGTGCTTCGGTGATAATAGTCAGAAAAATTACGGGCATATACGAGCAAATGGGTTAATTCACTCTTCAGACGTGCAAAATGAAGTTTAGTTTAAAAATTAAATTTGGCGAAATTGAAGATTCATCTCTGGTCACAGTATATCACAAAGTGATTACCTGAGAATGAACTATAGGCATATGAGTGTCGAGAAATTTTATTTACTATTATTGTAGAAGCTTCATAACTTTGTTGATAGGAGGATAACAAAGTTCTGAGAATATGACCGGCCGAATTGTTGGATTGGAGAACAGAACTAAAATGTTGCAGTACATTCAGGTGTAAATATGTATTTCGTTTTTAAAGCTATACGGCAGTTTGGTATAAGGGTGGAAATGCATTTGCCTACTTCCTACACTCGTGTATGAAATGCAGAATTTGAAAAACCTAATAAGAGAGTCCTGGGATAGTCTGAATCAGGAGTTTTGTTGCCAGCGTCGACAAAAATTTTTAATCACCAAAATATTTTCAATTCACTTTTGATTAATCATGTGCTATTTCCCTTTTATCTACACAGGTTCAAAAAACTCTTCTCAACACTTTGTATCTGTGGCCTAGTCGGGGATGTTGACCACTATGTGTTCAGGTGTCCTCTGACAGCTGAATTTCACTTAAAAGAGCCGTCTGATGAACATAGAAAAATCTGGTTTAAAAATTTAAGATATAATGGCTAGGCCCAGTCCAAACTTATTCAAGCTTTTAAAATCAGTAATGGTGTTTGGACCAACTGACCCAGGGCTGATTGATCAAAGGCTTGTTTTTTTTTTTCTTTTCGGTTTTTGGTGTAGATTTTTAATTTTGAACTGAGGATTTTAACTTCGGAGTTTGTCTTGACTGGTTTGTCGTTTGGAAAGTGTGTTTTGTGTGTTTTTGTGGAGATTTTATTGTGGATTGTTGTTCGCAATGTCGATGCTGGTCAAGGCATAAAGATTTTAATGAAAATTCTTTTAGACGTTTGTGTCCTGCTGTTGTTTTCCTTCTGGACTTTGATAAGAGGTATTCTACAGGGACGTGATCGTATAGTGGTTAGTACATTGCGTTGTGGCACTAATAAACCAGATTCAGATAAGAGGTCTTTCGCTATGGAGATGAGATTTTAACTTTGAAGTTTATTTCAGGCGGTTTGAAGATTTGTGGTTATTTTTGCTGTGATTTTATTGTGGATGTTAGTTTGCCTTCTGCCCCTCTTCATCTGTCATTGTACTTTTAAAAAATTTAGGATTGATAATTTCGGCCGGCCTTTCCGTTTCGGATGGAATTGATTCTCTTTGGGACTTTAAAACACTGTTGCTGGAAAAGGAAGAGGGTTTCTATATTCGTCTATATATGCTCGCTTTATATTGAAATTATGCACAGGATTTTAACTTTAAACATTTTTATATAAGTTTGATTTATTAGCCTTTTATTAGAAAACTTTCAGGCTGCATAAGAACTCATCCCCCCCCCCCAAGTTGGACCATGGTAAAAGAGGCTAGCCGGACATAATGTAACCCAGAGTTTTTAAATGCTATTAAATGTTTTCAATAAAAAAATGTTATATTACTTACTTGATAGAGTTACTCTGAGTTTTTGTTCTTAGGACTGAGTTGTTAATTGTATGTGTGTTAAAGTGAGTTTTTGTTCTTAGGACTGAGTTGTTAATTGTATGTATGTTTTCATTTGATTGTTATTTAGGAATGATGTTCTCTTTTAATGTTAGCTAATGTCTTTGGATTTGAATCCACTGCGCCCTTTCGGGGATAAATATGTGCTATATATTTATTTTTCGGATGGCTCCCCAGTTCTGCGGCTGATATATTTTAATGTTTATAATGTTTTAGTGTTTTATTCTGTTAGTGTTGTATTGATTTTAGTCTAGCCGGGATTGGGTGAGCAGTTGTATTTATTATATTTTTATATTCTACACAATCCAGTCACATTAACCCTCTGAGTGTTCCACACGTATTTCTACGTTGACCTTGGACAACCCCAAAATCGTTAAACACGCATTTCAACGTGTGGTCGAAAACACCCCGAAATCGGTTTGCACTGAATTTTACGTTCATTGTGTCTCTAAAGTGTAACTGTCTCTAAAGTGTAACACACGTACTTTTCCTAATTTCTTAACCCCCTTTCTTGGTTTGACATCTTGATTGATTATCCGGGGAGAGCACAGGTCAACACAATGAAGACTGATAAGGATGTACTTACTGCAAATTGGAGATGGCACAGGATCCGAAACCCCACTCTCCCCTGTGGTGTGGGGAATTTTAATGCTATTTGCATTGAGGTTATATTTCCGGAAGAATTGCAGTGTCGGATTTTTTTTTTGTTTAATGTCAGCCTGGTTTGATGCTATATTATGTTTCAAGTACTATTCTTTTAATACAATTTATGTGATATAAGATTTTTTTTCAATGCCTCAATGCTTTAAAGATCCATATCGAATGGTTACGTAAAATAGATATTGTGGTTTAAGTAAAATAGATTTTGTTCCAATACCGCATTCAAGCATAAAAAAATTGAAAGCCTAGGGGAAGCTAAGAAAATCTGCTATTTATATATAGTTGAACAGTGTTCTTGAATCAACACATTTCACCCACGTTCAACTAGTTTTATGATATTAATGTAAACTTCTTTCATATTAATAATCTCCATCTACTCATTTTTCATTTATAAAAATAGAGTAAAATTAAATTTTTGTCAAAAAATAGAGCAAGTTTTAAGGTATATGAAAATGATGCATTATTTTTATTGTTTTATCTTTCAGATCAAATCGAAAATTCCAGTTTTACAATTATTTCATTATATATGTATTTGATTTTTATTAAAAAATTAATTTTCAGGTTTAAGTGTAATTTTTTTAGACTAGAACAGATTTTAACTTCATTATTACAACATTTAGAAAAATATGTTTTAAATTCATAAAAATTACAATGAAAAAATTCATTCCGAAAGATAATTATCATTTTATTAAATAATTATTAGCCGGAAATTTATTTTTAGGTCACTCTGAACTGAAAAAATAACGTACATGGAAATAAAAATTAAAGAAAGTGGAAAAAAATTTTATTTTTTACATTGTAAAATATTTTCTTTTTGTTAAAGGCAGGGGAAAATATAGTTTAGATGAAAACGTTATCGACTAAATTTAATGTTTGGGTGTGTGATCTTATCAGACTTTTAATAATCTTATTATGAGACTGATAATATCTGCAGCTTAACTCTCTTACGTTTATTTGAATAATCAATGAAGATGTTTATTTCTTGCTTAAAATAAAAGAAGACAAAAATATTTCTCAGAAAATATTATACGAATACTGTATTTGCGCATTAGTTCCTTGAAGCACAATTTTTTTCCTGATGTGTTATTAAGCATTCTTCTATAAATGATTAAAACTATATAGCTAAATTGAATTGCTTTCGGTAAATGCATGCCAACTGCAAGTTAAATTTTCATTCATGCTCTGAGAAAAGAAATCCACTAATATATGTTAGAAACCATTGATACATCCAGATCCACTAATAACAACTTTGAAGACTGATCTTTCAGTAATAATAGCAGTCTCTGGCTTTGGATTATTTCAAAATATTACCGTCACCTGCCAGATCATGTGTTTTATTACATTATCTTATGCGTGCATGCTGTAATTTATAAGGTGTAATTTTTTTTATAAAATTATGATTTATCTGCTCCATTTTCTTCATTCTGAACTTTAATAAATAATATTTCAACTGTAAATAAAATATTTATTTTCTATATGTTTTGACATTTTTTATTTTATTTAACTTATTTGAAGAGTAAAGGGTCAGTTTTAAGCTTGTTAAATTTGCTTTATATTTTCGAAAAGAACGGTACGATACGAAACGGCCCCCAAACTTTTTTGTATTCCTCACCGAGAACGGCCAAAACATCTATGAAGTGTCACTATTTTGTCGTCAATTAACAATTTTTACCAATGATACCATTTTAATAACTTTTACTGATCTTAAAGAGCACGGGAATTTTGTCAGAAGTATTTCTTCAGTGAATCAATCATGCTATACCCACTGGCGGATTTTGTCAGTATGGGGACACAGGCGCAAAATTGCTGTGAGGCCCCTCCCCCTACCCAATGTCGAAAATTCATCTTCGGCTTAGTATTACGATATAGATCGAATAGGTTTTGAGGCCCCCTAGATGCACGAGACGAGCGCCTCTAACACCTGTGCGAAAAATCGCTACTGTATATACCAGTCCTCTGCTACGACCTTTCTCAAACTGATTCTCTATCTGTTTATGTCACATGTTTTTCACGTACAGATAGACATAACCATCTGTTAAAAGCACTGTATCGGGGAACATCGTTGTATACTGCTGATACTAATCCTATTGAGAGTCTGATATTATCTGCAGCTCAACTGTGTAGAGATTATTTCAATTATCATTGAAAATTTGTATTTCTTCCTAGAACCCAAAACTATTTCTAAGAAAATATTATTTCTTACTTCAGAGACTGCATTTATGCATTGGTTCCTTGAACCATTACAGTTTTGCTGATTTGCTATTAAGCATTATTCAATATGTGATCAAATCTAAATGCTTAAATTCCAGTGCTTTTGGTAAATCTTATACCAATTCTGAGGTGAATTTTAATAAATGCTATGAGACAAGAATCCACTATTATGTGTTACAAACCTTTGATATATCCGATATTAACAAGCTTAAGGACAGTTCTTCCAAAAATAATAGCAGTCTCAGGCATTGAATTATTTCCAAATTCCACCATCACATACTATATAATGTGTTTTATAGCAATATCTTGGATGTGTGTGCGTGTGCTGTAATTTGTAAAGTATAATTTTTTTATATAATTCAGATTTATCTACACGTTTTTATTTTCATTCTGAACTTGAATGGATAATTATAAAACTGCAAACAAGATATTTATTTTCCAAGTAGTATGGTATACATGAATGAGATATATAATTTAATTTTTAAAATTTTGTATAAAGAATAAAGTGTCATTTTTATGCTTATAAAATTCCCTTTATATTTAGTACGAAAAGACCCAAAACTGTTTTTGAATAGCACAAAAGGGAACCTGACTAATTTCGAATATGTGGTAGATTTTCCTCCCTATTCTTTCGATTTTACCAAGTTTGTAAAAAACTATCTGTAGAAAATAATTCAACAATTTTGTACTTCGTACCAAGGCCCATTTTCGTAAAATTGATTGCAAAAATGTTGATTGCTTTTACCTTCTCGTATACGTAGTATACAAAGAGAAAGTACTGTAATCATTGATTGTAAATTCGAATTTTGATATATCTCCTCGTTTTACACTTCGTGTTTCTGAATACGGTAACTCCTAAACGCAACCCTAATTGTAGATAAGGGTCCAATTTTCGTTTAAATAGGCTCAAAAAACTCTAATGCCCTGTCTAAACTCTAATATACCTTTCTTTTCGATAAAAAAGTTATAAATAAAGAATTAAATTTAATTTTGAAAATTTGGCCACGGGATGCTCTATGACCGGTACTATAGTATAAAAGTTTCAAATTTTGTTAATCTAGGTGAATTAATTTTCTGTTTATTATAATAAAAGATAATATCTTGCGTGCTAAATAACGGTATATGTATACGTTATTTCTTCTAACATTTAGTCTAAACGTAAACTTTATTTTGAGAATTATTAACTCGTGCTCTTAACAAGCATATAGTACAAGTTTCAGTAAAAAAGGTTTGTAGTATTAGTTAATTTAAAACATTATGCAGGGGATAAGAAGGTTATTTCTAATCCTTCATATGTATTAATTATTACAGGCGGTTTTATAGAATACAGATTATTATGCGACTATCCATATAATAAGTATTTATGTGCATACAAAACGGATTAATCCAGTTAAACACTGTTTATATTTGTGATCGTTTCTCAATTTTCTACCTTTTACGGAGTATTAAATCAAGAAACAATATGAAAACTTTTATTGCGACATCAAAAATTAGTAAAAAATAATTATATATATATATATATATAATTATTTTTTACTAATTTTTGATGTCTTTTTTAATTATATTTAATAAATTTTTAATATATGTATATTAAAATTTGAATATATGAATATTTGA
>BGPR01004221.1:31738-52080 GCA_013235015.1 Araneus ventricosus | reverse complement strand
ATGTATATTAAAATTTGAATATATGAATATTTGATTAATTTTTGAATATGTATATATATATATATATATAATGGCATTGTTTTTAATCCTTAAAATTTAGTAAATTAATTTTAAATTCATAGAATAATATGCTGACGAGTAAATAAAGTGAAGTCACGGATATAAAAAAACTACTAATATAAAATACAGCCAGCAGCTAAAATACAAATATTAATAAACGGCAAAAAATTTAAATCACAAAGATCTTAAAAATCATCAACTTTTATGCAGCTTCAATAATGTTCACTTTATTAGATATTCAAAACATGAAAAATAGGTATACGCGCCTAACCGGTGTGTATTTTTGTCATTTGGTGTTGTTGACACGAGCAATGTGCATAAAATAGATCCCAACTGCCCATCTTGAAGACCTGAAGTGTTAATTTATCACACAACAGGTGGGCTCTCCGAAGGCAGTAAGGGCTAGTTTGAATAGGATCCTAGCTGAATAGAACGGATTCTTGTGGTTAGTCCCTTCGAGGGGTTGCTGATTACCCATGGATCAGAGGGGGGAAGAGACTGAATCCGCTGCGCTTTTGGAACATGTTCTGTTCGGAGGAGGGCGCACTTTTAAAACAGATAAGGGGTCTTCGAACAATCGCTTTTCGAATCGCTTTACAAGGGAGACCGAACCACTCAGAGGGTTAATGTGACCACCACCTACTTTCGACTTCAACGTGAAATAACCAATCACAGAAGGCAGGTGGCAGCACAGTACAGTGGAGTGTATATAAAGGATGTCCTAGGGCAGCGGAAAGCGTTTCAATCGTTGGCGTAATGCAGAAACGTAGCGATTTATCCGACATCCAAAAGGGCATGATTATTGGCTTTCGGGCCAAGGGTGGAAGCATTTCGGAAATGGCTAATTTTGTGAACTGTTCGCGTGCCGCCGTGGTAAAAGTATACCGCGCATTGCAATATGGCACTATCCAAAATCAGCGGCGTGGCACATGTCGCGCACCACGGGCTATAGATGACAGAGGCGAACGAAGGCTACGGAGATGCGTTCGGGCGAATAGACGTGCAACTGTTGAGCAACTGACAGCCCAGATGAACCGAAGGGCTACCAAGAGTGTATCCTCAACAACGGTCCAGCGAACGTTGCTGCGCATGGGCCTCCACCCCTACATGCGAATTATTTTTCCTCAGAATGATGGCATCTACCAGCAGGACAATGCGAGGTGTCATACAGCTCGCAGTGTATGTGCGTGGTTCGAAGAGCACCAGGATGAGTTTACCGTACTCCCCTGTCCAGCAAACTCACCGGATTTAAACCCAATCGAGAATATGTGGGACCACCTCCATCGGGTTGTTCGCGCCATGGATCCTCAACCACGTAATCTAGCGCAGCTGGCCACGGCACTGGAGTCGGCATGGCTCAACATCCCAGTGAACACCTTCAGAAATCTAATTGACTCTCTTCCTGCACGTCTGGCAGCGGTCCGCTCTGCCAAAGGTGGTTATTCTGGCTCTTGACAGGTGGTCACATTAATGTGACTGGACTGTGTATTATGTGATTGGGCTCCATCCTATTTGTGTGCCGTCTGCAAATATGTATTTATTTATTTCTGATTTTTATGTCCTGTTCGTGCCAGCTTGGGTTCAGGATACGCTGCTTTCTATTGCTCTCGGGATCATCTTTATTCTTCCGGCCCCTTCCAGGCCTTAAATCCTTACGGGCTGGCTAGACCAACATGAGTATTAAATAAATAAAAAGAGTTTGGTATAATCGGTCATGAAAGGGGGTTATAGTTTCGAATAACAGAACATAAATGTCAATTCAAACTGTTCATCCACTTTCTGTGCAACAGAGAGTTGTTTAACGTTAGAGGGAGAAAACATTGAAAGATTCAAATACCTGCAGTGATTGACTCGTATATCCATGAGGAATGGGGAGTACATAAAAAATAAGTAGAAGAGAGTCAAGCCGAGGATTTTTTTTTCCTGTGCCAAGTCTTCATACTGAAAAGAAATCCGTTTCTTTAGTTAACTAGAAAAAATAAAAAAGACCTTCTTATAATGGTAGGGCCCTTCATGTGTTAAAATACGAGAAAAAAGAAGGGGGTCTATCTTTCAGCGATAGCAATTAGTTTTGAATTTGTATGTTGGATGCAAAACGAGTTAGCTTGCTATTAATCATATTAGTCTTCCCTCAATTTTTCTGTCACTCGATTTGCTGCTTAATTTCAGAAGCTCGAAATATTTCATTATTTTGAAGCCGATGTTAAAATTTATTCAACCCGATTTTAGCCATTAAGAAAAGAGTACTATTTGTCAGCTGGTGAAGCTGTTGGCAGGAATAAAAAAAACCTACCTAACGAAATAGTTAAATTTAAGGTTTTCATAACGGGAGTAAAATGTACTCGAATTAAAAGACTGCTTAGCAGGGAGTGACGAGAGAATAGAGTTACCAGAGTATTCAAACTCGAATTCAAGGCTTAAAGTTACCCACAACAAAGGAGGAAGTTGTTAACTAGTGTAAGAGAAAAAAAATAGTCCGTCTATGCATTGGAAATATATTTCATACTTTAAATCTAGGGTGTGAAGGCTAAATTCGAGATATCAAGTTTTTCTACGAAGGTCTTTGTATACTAACAAAAAGTAGTTCCAATCGAATGCATTGGCCCGACAAGACTTGAATTTAAACAAATACACAAAATGAATAGCCTGCCCAGTCAATAAAGGTCTTAAAAGGGAAAAATTAGCCTAACGCTCTATTTTAACCCATTGATAGATCACGTTCAACTTTTTGCTGTTTTAGTTTTTATTAATTGAGCTTTCATATTTACTTTACACTCAATTGTTTTTGTAAATTTAGGAAGAGATATGAAAAAGTAGGTTCTTTATTTTGAAACTTTTGATTTTTTTTGCTCTATATTTTTTATATGTCATATTATGTGAAAATCCTTCCTATAAAATTTATAGCTTACAATTTTTATGAATCGTCTGATATACAGTTTTATTTATTTATGTGAGACACTGACGCTGTGGGAGGGGAGAGAAAGCAAGGAGGTCTGGCTTGCCATGCGGTTGCACAGTCATCGCGATCAGTGTAACTTACTGTACTAAAGCTTAAATAGTTGATCATCTAATTTGAGAATGAAGTAAAGGTAATGGAATCTACCATAAGATCTAAAGTAAATGAATAGGATTATGGTCATTCAATCTACATTTGTGAATTTTGTTTACCGAGGAAGTAACAATATGTTATAAATTAATATAAAATGCTTTTTGCACAATTTCTAATGCTTATGCCAGTTTTGGTTCGAAGTTTTCTCAGAGCCTTTTAACTAAGGGTCATTCCATTATACTCCATTTAGGGACTCGGCATGTCCCGGTCTGGTAAACCTGAACGCTGTTTAAGGCACCAAAGAGTAGCTATAAGATCTTCGTATCATCATAGATCATCCACCCATTACTAACATGTAATAAATTTTATTCTCTTTTATCATACCCATCTTTACAACTTTACGTTCGTTGTTTAAATAATACATTCAATCGTCGCTATTTACATTATGTGCAGCTTTATTCTACTTAAGATAGATGAACACTATATCAGAATAAATAACAATACAATTAAATTTGTATCTTAATACACGACTGCAACGCTAGAAGCAATACTACCTTAGTTTATAGATGTCATTGAAATGTCTGCTTCGGCATCTTCTTACACTCTAATCACTCTCAGTCCATGATTTTGAAGCTCTGAGCCCAGATCAAGCTACAACTCTCTTTTATTGTTTTTTTTTGACGAAGAAGTCCTTTTTTGCGGTAACACAAATACTGTATTTTTCAAAATATAATTTTCGGAAATAGAATGGTGGGACAATTGTTCAACAGTCATATTCAAGATACGAACACGGACCGAAAATTCAAGAAGACAATGCAGAAAATTGAACTGACTGAATATTACTAACAACTTCTGGCATTTACTCAAACATTGACCGGCTGCGATACCACCTTTTGTTTTTACGGTTAGGAAAAATGAAAACAATAGAAATAATTAATTATTGTGACCAGAAACTCACAATTGGTCCGAGAATTTTCTGCATTCTACCTCATCGAAATATGAATTTTTGGCTGCTGGAGAGAACCTTGTGTTGCATTCGTATGGGTTGAAAAAATATTCTACGTTGAACGAGGAGCGACATTAAAGATTTGTGATTGTGACAAATAAAATACGGTGATATTTAACTTTGACCTGACGGAAGTATACCATGGACACTTTTTTAGTAAATCAGATATGGTTAGGAATCTAATTCGCCCACTTCAAACTGTGGATGGAAAACTGAAACTAAAACACGGTGAAAATTTCAAAACAGTACTGAAGCCAGCTAAAATTTCCAATCCATTTGATCCAGATGATCTGTTTCATCAACTATCGTGTGCTTGTACAAAAAAATGTGGCAGTACTATGGCTGCCGAAAAACTGACATGGTTTGTCCTACAATGTGTGAGTATTGTAGTGAGTTATCAAACTTAAACTCATCGATTTATTCTGAGAAAGATACCGTGCACCCACTTCCTGTACAATAGAGCTGTATAATGTAAATAGAAGTTATTGAATAAATTGTATAAGATATATAAAATATAAAAAATATAAATATAAGCAAATATAAAAAAAATGTTATCAAAAAAGAGCTGGATGATTAGAAGAGGATGAAGTATACAACATATTAGGCGTTGGTGGTTCATGATGTTGCAACGCACTCTTTTTTAATTTTTAAAACCCTAAGGGTGCAACGTTTGGCATGAATCTGGAGGGATCAAAAAGTTTGGATACTACACTCATTTTGGATGAACTCTGAAAAATGATAAAATATATAAACATAGAAACATAAATAATATGCGTATTAATAAGTATTAATAATAAATAAACAAACATCCATGAGGTTCACACAAAAGCATCTACAAAATAAAATAAAAGTATATACTACAACTTAGAAAAGAAAAAATTCGCATCGATGTTTGTTATACAATTTAGAAGAGGAAAAAAATAAAAGTAAGGCGTGTTAATCACTGAGGTAGTCTGTTGAATATGGAATGGCATGTTGAATATGGCACTGAAAATCTTCCGAATTTTAAAATTTGTATTTGTATTTAAGAATAAATCATTGAATCACTCTATTTTAAAATTATTTTCAGGTGTAGTAGGATGAAATTTATTGATGACGTCACAATCAAATACAAAATAATAAGCCACACATCGAGAAACACTGTAAAGCTCTTACATTGTTATGTGATGGTACCTTTAAACTCCGCCCGTTTCTGCAAATGCTGTTTCAATACATATTGCTACCTCCTCGGTAATCCCAGTTAAAAATTGTAGATTTAATGACCACAATTCCATTCATCTACTTTAGATCTTATAGTAGATGTAATCCCATTACATCTACCTCATTCTCAAATCAGATCACCGACTATTTAAGCCTTAATAATGTGAGTCACATTGATTACGATGTCTGCGCTACAGCAGGGAAAACTTAATTTTCTTCCCTTCTCTCCCCTTCCCCCAGCGTCAGCATCGCACATAAATAAAACTGTGTACAACTGTCGATTGCAAAAAAAATTGTGAGCTATAACTTTTATCGGAAGGATTTTTACATAATATGACATAAAAATATAGAGCGAAATCAAAAGCTTCAAAGTAAAGAACCTGCATTTTTCACAAATTTTCCTTGATTTATAAAAAAATGCTAGGTGTAACGTAAATATGAAGTACACTATTCTTATAGCTCATTTAATAAAAAACCAAACAGTAAAAAGTTGAAATTGATTCGTTCATTTGTTACAGAGATAATGGCCATACCGTAGATATTGCCATTTTAAACCTCTGAGGGGGCTGGGGGGGGGAAGCTCCAGGATGATTTTCGGGGACTTTAGTAAAAATGCACCTCTGGTAGGGGTCTATCAATGAGGTAAAATTCAATTTTATGCTAATTATTTCCGAAGTTGACTGTTTTGGTGTCTTTATTGACTGGGTTAAAACATGACTAAATACGTATTCACGGTTTCAAATATCAGCTCGTTTAGTAAATTTGGGTCTAATTAATCCCGTAAGAAATAACAGACTTGCGATTAAATTGTTAAAGGAAGTTGTTACTCTGTAACAGAAGATTTAATTAAGGAGTCATTAATCTATTTTAAGAAGTATTATTTCATTCAACCCGATAAAATAAATTAGAGTCTTTCCAACTTTTGAAGTAAAGATATTAACCTTGTTTTCTGTCGATTATAGTTATGATCTGACGAAGTTAAATAGCTGAGGAACGAAATCTTTTTTTATCTATAGAAAGAGCATTCACTTAAGAAATAGTTTCGATATTACATAGTAGATAAACTTTTAAGTAACGAAATAAAAGCTCTCCGTCTGCTGAAACCAAAAGTAAACAAAAATATATACAAAACTCCAATAAACTTCGAAATTTACGAAACTTACAATATAAAGCACCTCGGATGTACAAACTGCAATGCATACTTACATTTAAATAAAACAAATTTTCTTTCTTCGGGAAAAACTGTAAATAGAAGAGAACCCGTAATAAAATAAAACAGATAGGACGTCTTCGACTGAAACGGTAGCCGCTGATGTGGTATTAGAAAGGAAAGGCTGCTCGCAATCGCCGAGATAACCTGTGCTGCTTCTGAGCAGCGCTACTGAGCATGATGTATGAGCTTTCCGAATATGAATCAAGGCTGTTTTTCCGAAAGCACACTGAAGTAAAGCGACGATAACTTTCTCCTTCTCATGAAAATTGAGATGAAGATAATGTAATTTATTCTCAGTCTCATATTCCACCATTTTATTATATTTGACTCTATGAATAAAAAAAACAAGACACATTTCAAAGGCTCTTAATATATTTATCGATATTTTTGCATAATTATCGAATAAACTCTCAAATCGTGTATCCAACTATGAGTTAATTCATTTTAAAATTATATTTTTTCGTTTTGTTTTATTCAATTCTTATCATCTTATATTTTGCTTGCTTTAAGTTTTTTGCATTTAGTAATTTAGTTTCATTTAATTCGTTTCGTTTAATTTTTGCGTTTGTGTTATGAGCTCTTGCTTCTAAAATTTTAACAAATTTACCTGGACTAATATTTCAATAAAAACAATTATAAATGATTTTTTAATTTAGAGATTTTAACGCCATAAAAATGCAGTTTAACATAGAATAGACGTGTATTGAAGGTCTACAATCCATAATGATATAATAAAAAATGATAGATACTGAAGCCGAAAAGGTATATGGAAAAGGATGGATCATCAGTCTTATAAGCACAATGCCTTGTGATAAATCAATTAGTAACATACTTGACGAAAACTCGGATATGATGTTATAGTACCGTGACAGTATAGGCGGCTGCCTCTGAGGATACTCTTTATCATTTTGTGAATACATACATTTATAAAAGGATAAAAAAATTCCTTGGCTTATGGTTATATTTTATAATATATTGAATAATTCTGCTTATATTGTAATTATTCTCTGGACATCAATAAATAGCAATGGAATGAAAACAAATAACGAAAAGCTTATTTTTAGAAGAACTAGGCAAATTATTAATAAATCAAGCAATTATAATAAAACAAATATATTGGATAAAAATTGTAAAAAACATATATGCAAACAACATGCATCATGTTTTTGCATTAACGTTAAATGAAAAATAGGAAATATTTTAAAAAATTCTAATTCATCTTTCTATTTTACATACATATGCTCATATCAAAATACTTATTGTATTATTTTTCAAATATATCAAGTTTATTTTGTTAAAATATATCTTATTTATTTCTAAACATAATACTGTTCTGAAGGCATGGAGAACATAAGACCTTGTATTTAGTATTTAGTGTTCGGGTCATACTGACCCGAACGCTACATGTGCATAGTAAATGCGAACAGATCAGCAGGGTTAGAAAAGCAATACATAACCATTACACACATACATATAGAGACATCAAACAGTTTGTTTGCTTGGATTTTAAACTCATCGTTCCTTTTTTCAAGTCTGGTTTCTCCTTGTCTTGGTTGTAACATTTCCTAAGTTTGCAATACTTATCATAGGACGTATTGATGAGCTGGATAATCCTATGATAGGAAACTGTATGAACTGACGTCTTATCAAAAATATTATTACTTTTGTGCCACTGCATTTCATTAGCAACTAAAAAATTCACCCTTGCTAACTCAAAACTCTCTTCAAAAATACATCGGAGCATAATCTCGTATGTAAGGAGTTTATTTGGTAGCAAATCTCTCGCACGGCCAAATATAGGATACTCGAAGGACAGTTAATTTTCTTGGGCGTTGATGAATCCATTTCACAATCGAACTGAATAGAATAGATCAACACCAAACACTATTGAGAAAGACTAACGCCAAGCATGTAAAACAACGCAGAATGCTACATATTCACTAACGAAGACTGACGCCTATACATAGATATAATAGACAATTAATTCAAGATGGAGGCGGTGTTGTCAGTTCGGCAATGGGCAGTGAATTCAAATCAATTACGCACGTTAACAATGAACTGTCAAAGCTATTTCTCTTTTTTAAAAACACTTTGAAGTTGTTTAATTAATTCTGTGGTAAATGCGGATCCTTAAATACTTATACGAATAATTAAGTAATATTTTAAGATATTACATTTTTCTTAAATTTTAAGGAATTGCGTGATTGTAAGATATTCACTAAATAGAGATATAATTTTTACTTCTTATGTAGCAATGCCCGTTGAAATTTTTTTGAACTGTAGCATCAAAAAAAAAAAATACGGTTCAAAACTTCAAAAAATTAGTAAGGAACAGTGAAATTCTCCATTTCTTCGAATATTTAGACGTTCTGAGTGATTGGAAGATATTATCAGATTTGAATAATTCTATTTTTATAGATTATTCTGCGCTATAGCGAATGAAAAGTATAAATTTTATTTTTTTCGTTCCACCCTACTAAGCATTAAATAATTATTCTTCTGATAATAATGTTCTTACAGATTGCTTCATAAAGGCAATATTTAACTATCTTATCAATGAACATCTGTAAATAATTTTAAATTTTATGGAAGCAGCAGTGTCATCATTTATAAATTGTTTGATCTTGAGACACTGAAGAAGATAAAAGATATGATCGTACCATTTTCTTGAAATAAATAGTTTTAACTCAATTTAAAAATACATTGTGCTGCAGTTAAGACACATTTTATTGAAGTTCAAACATGATGATGTTTCCTCTAATAGTAACGAAAAACAATCAGTAGTAAATGTATTTATAAATTCTAAAACAGTATGTTCTAGTATTCCCACCGATTAGGTCTTTCTTTCAATATTGATAAATATATGATGTCTTTTAGTAATTCAACCCCTCCTTTGAGACACATAAATTTCGGCAATCTGGAGTTTCGAAGAACACTACCTTAATCGAAATTAGAAATACAATTGTTATTAAAATTCATGTAAAAAAAGAGAGAGAATTTACTTTAGTTACATTAATGTCTAGTTTGGAAAGTAGATAGAAATTGGGGGTTCTGTCGCACCGGGTGGCGGGTGGACCACTCCCTCCCCCTCCCGACTCCCCCACCCGACTGTTCCACCAACTTCCACCCGGGATGAATCCCTTCTTAGATTAGATAAGGAATCGAGATAGGAAATTAATTATTTTTTCCGAGTGTTTTTAGGGACTTTGATTTTTCTCGGCTTCTTTACCGGGGGTCAAGCCTTTTTTTGGATTAGATAAGGAATTAAGATAGGAAATTAATTATTTTTTCGGACTTTGAAAATTTTCCAAGTTTTTTTAGGGACTTTGAATTTTCTCAGCTTTTGAGCAGAATTTCATCAATTTGAGTTAAACTTTCAATCTTCTATTTTTCAGCATGCTCATTTTTCTATCTATTATTATTTTTTTCGTTATCGAATAAAGTTTTTCATTTGTTTTCAGGAAAATTTCAAAACTTGCGCATTTTCTGTTCTTAAATAACAAAAAGTTTACTTAGTCGCTAATTCTCATAAAATCTTTTTCTTAATTAAATCAGTTTTATAAAAATAATTCTTCGAATGATCCAACTTGGCTTTATTTTTCTTTCATCATTCAACTTTCCTCTTTGCTTCGAGCTTATTTTTCCACTAACAAACACAATTTTAGAATATTCTAACAATAACATACAAGAGCACTAAAAATCACTTAGTTTCAATAAGTTAACTTAAAATTCCGATCTTAACTGTTTCAGGAATATCAAAACGTTAAACTCTCTTAAAGTTAAATGGAAAATTCGAAACTTCAACGAGAAAGTGTTGGCATTATTTTTTTTCTTTCCGAATTCACTTCAACATCGATCAAATTGCTTCATTAATATTAACCATTAAAGATAACTTTTTTCTGTTGAACATATAATTTATCTATAAAGACTTTGCAATTTACTTCGAATGACGCTGAAAAGGTTACATTAAACGTCACAAATGCATTGATTCATCACAAATAATCTTATCTTAAAAATTTAGGGATCATTCATCATACTTAACTCTAAAACTATATAAAGCATTCCACTAATCTAAAATTTTCGCTTATTAACTGATTAAACATTTTTTTTCTTTCGATACTTAAAAAATTTTCGAGTGATTTCTGCTTTTAGGAACTTATGTTAACTTTCTTCTACATTCCTTATTTCTTCCAATTTTATATTACTTCACAATCTATTTATTCTATTTCATTAATTATATGTATTTTCACTAACTAATTTTTCTTACATGACTGAAATTCACTTTGATTTTAAAACACATTTCTTCCAATGATGAAAACGATAATTGAATATTCTATCAATAACATAGAAGAAAAATAAAAATCTCTTAGGTTTGAATAAATTAATGAAATGAAACTCATCCTTTATATTCTAATTCCTTTTTTACATAGATCAAATAAATTTAGTCTCGACCATTTTAACCACCAAAGAACTTTTTTCCTGCATGTGTGTTTAATTCACAAAGACTGTGCATGCGTGCATGTGTGCGCGCGTGCATGTGTGTGTTTGTGCATGTGTGTGTGTGTTGTACGTGTGTGTGTTTGCGCGTGTGCATGTGTGTGTTTGTTTGTGCATGTGTGTGTGTGTGTGTTTGTGCGTTCATGTGTGCTTCTGCGTGCATGTGTGTTTGTGCGTACATGCGTGTGTGTGCATGTGTGTGAGTGTGTGTGAGATTTATTTCGAATAACGATAAAAAAAGTTGTCACGTCTATGTTTGCTTCTCTATGTCACAGATTATTTTATCATTCGAGAATTTTCCACATAGATAATTCTAATAATTGCTTACTCTGTGTCAGTCCCACATGAAACATAGCTAGTTCGATTAATTTTTTTAACATGCTTCAAATTCACTCTACTTTTGAAAATATTTTTTGAATGACGAATGCAATTATTGACAAAATATAAAAGCAATCATATTAAAAAAATCTCTTTGGTTTCATTAAGTTTTTCTTACTTAGTGAAATTTGTTAAAATTGAACTTAAAATTCCAATTTTCTATCAGTTTCAAAAATATCAAAACATAATACTTTTTTAACCCTCTGAGTGGTTCGGTCTTCTTTGTAAAGCGATTCGAAAAGCGAGCGATTGAAGAACCTTTATCTGTTTTAAAAGTGTGTTTTCCTCCCAATCGAAAATGTTCCGAAAGCGCTGCAGATCGAGTCTCTTCCCCCCTCTGAACTAGGAACAATCAGCAACCCCCCGTGGAGGGGATAACCGCAATAGTTCTATTCAGCCTGGAACCTATTCAAACTACGGTGCCAGGGGAATTCTAGGGTATTTCTCTGGCCCTGGTTTTACTGCTTTCGGAAGATCCCATCTGTGGCGTGACTGAATTACACTTCATGTCTTCAAGATGCCCTGATTCTGCATATTGCCCGTGTCCATAACACCAGATGACAAAAATAAACGCAGTTAGACCAGACAAATGCCAGACCGTTGGGCCAAAAAAATGAAGGCTATATTACTTATTTTTCATGTTGTGAGTTTCTAAAAATATGAACATCATTGAAGTTGCATAAAAGTTGATATTCTTTAGATGTCTGTGACTTCAATTTACTTGTTGTTTATTAATAGTTGTATTTTAGATATTGGCTGTACTTCATATTATTCGTTGTCTTTTTTATATTCTTGACTTCAATTTATTTTCAGTCTACACGTCAGTATATTAGTCTACGAATGTAAAAATAATTTCCCTAATTTTAAGGATCAACAACAATGCCATTTATATATATATATATATATGAAAGATCAGACTTTAAAAAGGTGAAAGGCAGTCCATTTTCATCATGGAAGAGACGATATTTGTTTAAATCTTCTTTTATTTAGGCATCAGGCATTATTTCTTCATAATTAAAGTATTTAATTTGTTTGCAGCTCCATGGCCAGAATTTAGAAATTTACGCCCGAGCGGCGCGTTGTTGTTGAAAGCTTACATGCCGGCGTGAAAAAGGGCAGAAATGAGTGCGCAGAACACTTAAGTACTCAGGAAAGGGAATTCCCCTTGAGAAACTCGTGATTTGCAAAGAAAGTTGTAGTGCGTTAATTATGATGAAAGTGGAAGTATTTAAAATGAGGTATTGTTAAGATTATTTAGGAAAGTTAAAAAATTAAAATATCACAATTTCCCCCCTCCGCAAGAGTCGTACGACAGCAGGGCCCTTGCTATCGCAAAACCTGCGAAGTTGGGCAATTTACTTTTAGAGTACTTTTAAAATTTTGATAAATTGCTTTGGTTGCTGGTCATGGGCTTGAAATTAAGAATATCCACAATAAATGTACAATAAGATACACATTTTTCAAAGGTACTTCAGTGAGTACAAGTAAAAATATAAATGCAAGGATATTTACAAAAACATAAAAAATATTCATTTAAGTATAAACATTATTTCAATATGTACACAAACATTTTAAATTAAATATGTTCCCTGGAGTACTCCAATAAACACTAGCTAGTTGACTGTAGAAAAAAGTTCCATTCACGTGATGAAAAGTTCTTCAAATAAAAGTTCTTTCAATAGTAATTGAACTACTGATTTGTTTATATGAAAAATAATTTAATGTAAATATTCAATTGTATATGCATCTAAAATTGTATGAAAAAACATTGATAAATAAAAATACAAATATGTTTCAAATAGAAAAATAAGAATATACTAATGTTTGATGTCAGTGACATTCATTGAGTTTAACATCAGTGACAAAAGTATTTTTTTGTTAATCTCGATGATGTTGCCTAAGCAACTGGGAGTATCACCAAGTCTGGGCAAAAAAGGGACAAGTTCTTTGTGATCTGTTTCATGCATTCTCCCAGAGAGAGAGACAATGCACAAAACAAAACACAATATTGTTAAACACTGTTTTTAAAACAGTAAGTCTCATTTCATTTATCATCGTTTTGTTCTTTGGGAAACACCAAAGAAGAAAAATATGTAAGAATCAGCCCTCCATGGGGAAATGATTTTAGAACGGACTGACTCTTACCAAAAGGGACAGAATTATAAAGGCAAGACAAGGTTTTTTTTTCATGTAGTTAATTTATTATTCATGACTTAATTTAAGTTTATCTGGTGAATGAAAACATCTTAATTTAGAAATATGCACAATTTGTGTGGCTTGTTTTGTTAAAGGATTTGGTTTATTAATTTCATAAGTTACTTCAGAACATTGTTTAATAACTTCATATGGGCCAGAAAAAGGAGGAGTTAATTTTCTAGTATTGGGATAATGGAATTCTTCATAAACAACAAGATCACCTCGGTTAAATTTCTTGTCAACAAAACGTGCATCATATCTTATTTTGTTTTTGTTATGGTAATCTATTGTTCTTTGTAAAGCCAAATTACGAGCTTCGTTAATAGGTTCATAATAACTATTTTGACCAATAGGGGAATCATAAGGTAATGTACCAAGCAACAAGTAGGCAGGTGGATATTTGGTTATTGAATGGGGAGTTAAGTTATACTCATTAGTAACACTTTCTAATAATTTAGTCCAAGGAACTTTAGTGGAAGTGGAATTAATTTTACATTTAAGCCTAGTTACTAATGATTGATTAACACGTTCAACTTTGCCATTCGTTTGTGGGTGATGGGCTGTGGTTAAAAGATGTTTAACATTATAATTTCTTAGGAATTTTTTAAATCGAGAGGAAGTAAACGCAGCATTTCTATCAGTTAATAATTTTACAGGGACTTGAATTTGGAAAATTTGTTTTAGAATATTAATGTAAGTTTCAGAGTTTTCATATTTTGAAGGAAAAGCCCAAACATGTCTTGTCGCATTGTCAATCACAATATGAAGAAATTTTTTTGTTGAGTTGTAATAATTGAAACCTCCAACAGTATCTACAGAAATACATTCGAAAGGTGTACTAGTAGGAGGTACTTGTTGGAGCAGGCCAAATCTTTTTTGTTTTCGCTTTTTGTTACGTTGACAAACAGAGCAATGTTTAACAAATTCAGTTATATCAGAGGTAATATTAGGCCAATAATACTGAGGAGTAATTAAATTTAACATTTTTTGGACACCAGGATGACCAAATTGTTCATGAGCTTGATTTAACAATTTAAGTCTTAATGAAAATGGCACAACTATTTTGTACAAATTTCTCTTTTTTATTACTATTACATCTTTAACTTCATGATACTTAAGTCCACAGAGATTATCATTTTTTTGTTGAGTTTTTATTTCATTTATGTCTAACAAATGTACTGCATGTTGAAGATGGTGAGAAACTGGATGCCTAGATAACATATCTGCTTCAATGTTAGTGCAACCTTTTTGATATTTAATTTCATAGTCAAACATACTTAACTTTAATGACCAGCGGAATATATTCTACCTCTTAAGTTTTTAAAATTTTTTAGCCAAACGAGAGCCGCATGATCAGTATGAATGACAAATTTTTGACCGTGGAGGTAATAGTAAAATTTATACAAAGCATCAACTATTGCAAGACATTCTAACTCGGTTATAGCATAATTTTTTTCATAGTCTCTTAAAGTTCTAGAATGATAAGCTATTGGATGTAAAATATCAGAGGCATCAGGTTGTTTCAAAACAGCTCCAACACTTTTTTGTGATGCATCGACAAAAACATGACAAGTTACATCAGGGTTATATAAATTTAAAACCGGTTTAGTTGTTAGGGTTTCTTTAAGCTTGTCAAATGCATCCTGACATTCATTTGTCCAGTTAAATTTTACATCTTTTTTCAAAAGTTGATTTAAAGGATATCTAAGTTTAGCATATTGAAGAATAAATTTATTATAACCATTTACAGAACCTAAGAACCTTTGAAGTTCTTTAACATTAGTGGGTGGTTGCAATTTTTTGATAGTTTCAATATTAGCATTATTAGGGGAAACTTTACCTTGTTCAATTTCATAACCCAAAAAGCTAATTTTAGTTTGGGCAAAAACACATTTGGATAGTTTCAATTTAATGTTTTCTTTTTCACATATTTCATAGATTGTTTTAAGATGTTTCCAATGTTCTAGTTCAGATGAAGAGTACACAATGATATCATCGAAATAATTGCAAGCAAAATCAATTTTATATTTAGTTAATATTCTTCGAATTAATCTATTAAAAATTGCAGGAGCTACTTTAATGCCAAATGGTAATCTGCACCACTCATATAAGCCAACATTTGTGCAGAAAGCTAGTTTTTCAGTATCTTTTGGGTGAATGGGCACATGCCAATACCCAGAAGCCAAATCCAAAGAGGAAAAAATTTTTGCTTTTGATAATTTATCTAGTAAACTATCCATGAGGGGTAAGGGTTCAGAGTCGGATTTGCATAGAGCATTTAATTTCCTGAAATCTATGCATAATCGAGTCTTTTTACCCTCATCACGTTTCAAAGCTAAAGTTACAGGAGATGAATAGGGACTATTACTTTCTTTAATTAAACCAGCTTGTAACAATTTCTCCACCTGACTCTTTATTTCGTGTTCTTCAACATTAGAAGTACGATAAGGTCTCAAACTAACTGGCAAGTCAGAATTGAGCACAATTCTCTGTGGTTCAACTCTGAGTGCACCAACATCATACTTGTCCTTTGAAAAAACTGAATCAAAATTTTTAATTATATCTTTTACTTCTTTTCTTAACTCACATTTATTCTCTGTGACAGACTGAGGAGGGTTAACCTGATCTTCAGTGGTCTGAGAACAATGGGAGTTTATTTGTTTACATTCTGAAATATGTAAAGAAATGTTTTGTTTGTTTTTATCATTTGAATGATTTTTATCATTTTGACTTTTATTTAAGTCAAGTTTATTAAGATCTAGAACATACATAGTCACATTTTTGTTTATGGTACCAATTTTTGATGAAAAAGTACATGTTTTAGTTAGGCTAATTGTACCCCGGGTTTGCTGCACAATTATACCTTGAGCATTTGTCATTTTTAAATGGTTTTTTGTCACTAAATCACGTGGGATTAAAGAGATAGTTGAACCAGTGTCTAAAACACATGGCAACGGGTTTCTTTTGTAGTATCCGGATACTGTAGGTAATTGCCATTGTTGATTTTCCTTCTTTGGAGGGTCAAAATTAGGTGGAGCAGGATTGGGAGATGGTAATTGTCCTGCAGAAAGTCCAAATGGGCAAGTTTGTACCCAATGATAAGCATTGGCAATGCCTTGTTTTGTGCAAAGCCAGCATGGTGAAGGTGGTAGTTTCTCTTGAAAATGGGTGTTAGCATTACTAAAAGGTCTGAAAGCTTGCCTAGGTGGAAGAGTTTGGTAATTGTTATTTGGCCTGAAATTCTGCATGAGTGTAAAGTTATGGGGCCTCTTGGCTGCCATTGGTTACCATTAACAGAGTTTGTTTTTAAATTTTGGGTGGCAGAATGGCTAGAGTTAATTTGATTTTCATCTGAATTTTGAATTTTGATCAATTTTGTGGCCGTTATGAGCCATTCTGTGGGATTGTTAGGGGAATTTATCGCCAAAAGTTGTCTTAGATTAACTGGCAAGCCATCCGAAAGTCCCTCAAGTATCATGCTTGTAGCTAAATTTAATTGTCTGCCTATTTTTAATTTTTCTTGGAAGTATAAAGTTATATCATCACCTTCTTTAAATGATTTCGAAGTGAAATCACTCAAATTGACTAGGTTAGGTGAGATGTACCTTTCAGTTAAAAAGGAAATGGATTCCTCCCAAGTTTTAATTGTATCGTAGGAATTTACATATTCAGTTAAGGCATTGTTTTTTAAGTATGCTGTTATGTTGTTCAATTTCCATTTATCATCTAAGTTATGCTCTTGACATTTATCATTAAAGTATTTAAGCCAAGAATTTACATTCATAGAGTTATTCGGGTCAAAAGGAATGATATTGATAGAATTAGTAGCCTGCATTACAATACCAGATTCATCTGGTTTAGCACTTGTTTCGTCATTCATTTTAACTATTTTACCAGATCTTAAATTCATGCAGGAAAAAATTTAATACAAGTTAGGGAAAACAATTTTAAATTTAAGGGAATTTTAAAATAATTACATGTTAAACTATTTACTTTAATACTGCAATTAAATACACAGAATAATACTAATTTTCAGTATAATTTCACGAAAATTCAAATACTAAAATTCAGAAATAATTATGTATGAAACATAAACAACACACTCAAAAAATATAATGATACTAAATAAATTCAAATTAATGTTTCAAAAGAATATATTTCATAATTTACCAAAAATATACTGATCAGTATTATATTTAAAATCACAACCAAAACAAAACTATTTATCAAAGAAAATATATTATAAATGAAAATCAATTTAAAATAAAATCAAACATTTTAAAAACATTGAAGATCATGATACTTTGTTATTATTTCCTCCCCCCTACACACAGCAGCTGCTTTTTTTGTGCACTTTATTAATTAAAGAAATATGTAACTTCGCTATTTTCGTTGAAGCATTTGACCAAATTTTAATCCACAGTGATACCGAAACGTTAGCACATTGTAGAACACCACTTGAATTCATTTTCGACGATATGGGGAAGTAGTTGAATTAAATACTTGAAGCTGATGGCACTTAAAACTTGGAAGATGAATGAGTTGCACAACACTTGAATTCTTGCACTTTTTAGATATTGGCTAACATATAAAGATGAACACGATGATTAAAAAGAAGGCGGCACTATGGAAATCACTATAGAACAAAAATTTGAAGAGTACCCTCGAAGAACAGAACTTTTGCTGAAATAAAGGCTTCAAAACTACTTGAATGAAGAAATCATTAACGATAAAATTTGAAGTAACATGAAGATGGACGAGTAGAAATTTGGAATTACGACATTTTTTTGCGGGTACTTCTTTGTGCGTGAATTCGGGCTTGAACGACGACTTCGCTGTTGTTTAGCTGAATGGCGGCTCCGAAACCCATGTACGGGGTCTCCACAAACAAAAGACATCCTGTCGACTTAATGAAAGATCAGACTTTAAAAAGGTGAAAGGCAGTCCATTTTCATCATGGAAGAGACGATATTTGTTTAAATATTCTTTTATTTAGGCATCAGGCATTATTTCTTCATAATTAAAGTATTTAATTTGTTTGCAGCTCCATGACCAGAATTTAGAAGTTTACGCCCGAGCGGCGCGTTGTTGTTGAAAGATTACATGCCGGCGTGAAAAAGGGCAGAAATGAGTGCGCAGAACACTTAAGTACTCAGGAAAGGGAATTCCCCTTGAGAAACTCGTGATTTGCAAAGAAAGTTGTAGTGCGTTAATTATGATGAAAGTGGAAGTATTTAAAATGAGGTATTGTTAAGATTATTTAGGAAAGTTAAAAAATTAAAATATCATATATATATATATATATTACTAATCTCTGTTGGCACTATAAAACTTTTCATATTGTTTCTTGATTTAGTATTCGGTAAAAGGTAGAAAATTTAGAGCCGATCACAAATATAAACAGCGCTTAACTGGATTAATCCGTTTTGTATGCACATAAACACTTATTATATAGATAGTCACATAATAATTTATATTTCAAAATAGCCAAGAATAATCAATATATATGAAGGATTATAAATAAACTTCTTAACCCTGAATAATGTTTTAAATAAAATAATATGCTACAAGCCTTTTGTACTGAAACTCGTTACATATGCTTTTTAAGAGAACGAGTTAATAATTCTCAAACTAAAGGTTACATTTTGAAAACTAATGCGCTAAATATTGGAAGAAATAGCTTATTCATATACCTTTATTTAGTACGCAAGAGATTATCTTCTATTATAATAAACGGAAATTAAATTCACCTTAAATTTGAAACTTTGATACTATTGTCCAGGTACTAGAGCATCCAGTCGCAAATTTTTCAAAATTAAATTTGGGGACGTTCAAATATTACGTAAGCACCCAGGGGGGGAGGGGATATGCGATTTGCTTATTTTTGCTGACAAGGGGGGAAGGGGAGTATGAGTGATGCTTACGTAAGACATTAAAATCACTTTATTTCCGAAAATCTCTTGCAACTTTCACAAATAATTTAATTTAAAAAAATTAAATTCGAAAAAAAAAGATAAATTTGGCAAAAGAAAATTGATTTTTGTAAGCTTAAACTTGAAATTGTATGGAATTTAAACTTACTTTTTTTTTCATTTTAAGCCGAGTTAGAGTTTTTACTTTCTCGTATACGAATATACAAAGAGAAAATTGTAATCGTCAAAAAATTCGAACTCGAGATTTTGACGAATCTCCATGTTTTAGACCTCCCTGAGTCCGAAAAACACAATTTTGGAATTATGTCTGTCTGTGAACACGATAACTCGAAAACTATTAGAGCTACAGGGATGAAATTTAGTATGTGGTCTTTAAACATAATTTTTAGGTTTCTATCAAATTTTGAACAAAATCCGTCCACGGGAAGTCTGTGTCCGCGGTCATGTGAACACTATAATTAAAAAACTTGAAAAGCTAGATGAATAAAATTTGGTACACAGTTTTATCATCATGAATGTAGGTCCATATAAAATTTTGGGCCAAATCCGTCAAAGGGTTGACTGTCTGTCGGTCTGTATAATCGCGTACTTGTAAAAATTACATCTAAACCCTTTGGCTTAGATAAATAAAAATTGGTATGACGTTTGCTAATATTAATTATAGGTCTGTGCCCAAATTTCGTTTGAATCGGTAACGAAAAAGGCGTTCAAATTGCATAATTAATTTTTCTAATCCGATTCTCCATACGCATGCGTACTGGTAGCAATCTCTGTGCACGCGGAAGGATTACATCACTTTTCCCCTGTTTT